>PVKU01004152.1:0-78451 GCA_004027475.1 Anoura caudifer
GTTGTTAATACCTGTGAGTTTGCTGTCTTTTTACTGTTCATATTTTTTATCTTCTTTTTCTTAGATAAGTCCCTTTAACATTTCATATAATAAGGGCTTGGTGATGATGAACTCCTTTAACTTGACCTTATCTGAGAAGCACTTTATCTTCCCTTCCATTCTAAATGACAGCTTTGCTGGATAGAGCAATCTTGGATGTCGGTCTTTGACTTTCATAACTTGGAATACCTCTTTCCAGCCCCTTCTTGCCTGGAAGGTCTCTTTTGAGAAATCAGCTGACAGTCTGATGGGAACTCCTTTGTAGTTGACTGTGCCCTTAACCCTTGCTGTTCTAGAATTCTCTCCTTCATTTTAATCTTGGCTAATGTAATTATGATGTGCCTTGATGTGTTCCTCCTTGGGTCCAACTTCTTTGGGACTCTCTGAGCTTCCTAGACTTCCTGGTAGTCTATTTCCTTTGCCAGATTGGAAAGGCTCTCCTTTATCATTTGTTCAAATAAGCTTTCCACTTGTTACTCTTCTTCTTCCCCTTCCAGTACCCCTATAATTCAGATGTTGGGATGTTTAAAGATGTCCTGGAGGTTCCTAAGCCTCTCCTCATTTTTTTGAATTCTTGTTTCTTCCTTATTTTCTGCTTGGTTGTTTCTTTCTTCCTTCTGGTCCACTCCATTGATCTGAGTCCCAGTTTTCCTCCCATCTCTATTGGTTCCCTGTGCATTTTCCTTCATTTCACTTATTGTAGCCTTCATTTGTTCATCTAATTTGTGAGAAACCAATTCTGTGAGCATCCTGATCACCAGGGCTTTGAACTGTGCATCTGATAGGTTGGCTATCTCTTCATCACTTAGATGAACTGGCTCTGGGGCTTTGATTTGTTCTCCCATTTGAGCCATTTTTGGTTTTTGGGGGCAGGAGGTTTGGTCTGGTCACAGTGAGGGATGTTACGTAGTGAGGGATGGAGCCTTAGGTGTTCCCCAGGGCAGGGCAACCCAGTCACTGGATAGTGATGCTGTATGTGGGGGTGGGGTCTGAGAGGGAACAATGGCACTTGCTCTGCTCCCTCTCGGATTCCAGTCCCTCCTGCCGCTTCCCCTTCATCTGGATTATCTGCACGTGAATGTGGGACCACCTGGCCTGCCAGCCACCTTGCATGGCCTCACTGGGTCTGCACAGTTGCCACCCCATGCCCAGGGTCGGATAGCTGCTGCCTGCATGCCTGGGTCTGCCAACTTCCACTTTTTCCTGCTGGGACTCCACCCCTCTTACTGGTCTGGATGAATCGCTGTTGGACTTCCATACAGTTCAATTTTCTATCAGTTCTGGTTGTTTTCTTGTTTCTAAATCTTTGTTGTCCTTAATTTTGGTTGTGAGAGGAGGCACAGTGTGTCCACCTATGCCTTCATCTTGGCCGGAAGTCCTGTATGATCCTTTTAATGTAGGCATGCACCATGTAACATTTCAGTCAATGACAAACCACATATACAACAGTGATCCCATAAGATTATAATGGAGCTGGAAAACCCCTATCACTGCAACTGTGTAACATCATAATGCAACTCATTCATGTGTTTGCAGTGATTCTGGCGTAAATAAATCTACGGTACTGCCAGTTCTTTAAAAGTATAGCACATAAAATTATGTACAGTACACAATAGTTCAGAATAATAAACAAATATATTACTAGTTTGTGAATTTACTATACAATACTTTATCATTGTTTTAGAGTATACTATTCCTACTTAATACATTTTGAAAAGTCTGCTGTGATACAGTATTGTCATGTTATACTGGTGGCACATCTGTCTCATCATACATCTTCACCATATCTTTTGATTACATCCCTTTCTCTTATGTATGATTTAATCTCATGTTGTTTCATAAATGTAATGTAGCCTAAGTGTACAGTGTTTATAAAGTCTATGTTACTAGGCATTAATGTCCTAAGCCTTCACATTCACTAACCACTTACTCACAGACTCACTCAAAACAACTTCTTGTCCTGCAAGCTCAATTCATAGTAAGTGCCCTATATAGGTGTACCATTTTCATCTGTTATACTATATTTTACTGTACCTTTTCTATGTTTAAATGTTTATTTTAACATGTGGTACAACTGCTTACAGTATTCAGTGCAGTTACATGCTTTACAGGTTTGTAGTCTAGGAATAATAGGCTATACCATACAGCCTAGATGGTATAGTACACTATACCATCTAGGTTTGTGAACATGTACTTTATATGTTCCCACAATGACAAAGTCCCCTAACAACACATTTCTCAGATAATATCCCTGGCATGAAGTGGCTCATGAATGTACTGCTGAATTCATTATGCTAATATCTTGTTGAGAATTTTTGCATCTATGTTCACCAGGGAAATTGGCCTATAATTTTCTTTTCCTTTAGTGTCCTTTTCTGGTTTTGATATTAGGAAAATGCAGGCTTTGTAAATGATTTTGGAAATATTCACTCCTCTTTAATTTTTGGAAGAATTAGGAAGAATTCACCAGGAAAATCATCCGGTCCTGCACTTTTGTTCATTGGAAGGTTTTTGATTACTTATTCAGTCTCTTTACTAGTAATTAATTGGTCTGTTCAGATCTTCTATTTCTTAATGATTCAGTCTTGGCAGGTTCTATGTTTCTAGGAATTTATCCATTTCTTCTAGGATGTCCAATTTACTGGTGGGTAATTGTTCACAGTAGGCTTTTATAATCCTTTATATTCCTGTTCCATCAGTTGTAACATCTTTTCTTTCATTTCTAATTTTATTTATTTGAGTCCTTTCTCTTTTCTTCTTTTCTTCCTTTTTTTATCTCTAAAAAGTAGCCAGTAGTTTCATTGATCTTTTCTATTGTGTTTTTGGTTTCTATTTCATTAATATCTGCTTTGATCTTTTTCATTCTCTTCCTTCTATCAACTTGCAGCTTTGTTTGTTCTTCTTTTTCTAGTTCTTTAATGTGTAAAGTAAGGTTGTTTACTTGAGCACTTTCTTTTTCCTTAATGCAGACATTTATCAGTATAAACTTCCCTCTTAGAACCGCTTTTGTTTCATCCCATAAGTTTTGGTATATGTATGTCCATTTTCATTTGTCTTAAGATTTTTAAATTTATCTTTTGATTTATTCTTTTATTGGTTTCTTAGGGGCATGTTGTTTAACCTTCACATTTTTTGAATTTTCCAATTTCTTTCCTGTAATTGATATGTAGTTTCATCACTGTGGTCAGAAAAGACACTTGATATGATTCCAATGTTCTTAAATTTATTAAGATTTGTTTTGTGGCTTAACATATGATCTATACTGGAGAATGTTCCATGTACACTTGAGAACAATGTGTATTCTGCTGCTATTAAACTGAATGTTCTATAAATACCTGTTAGGTCTGATATGATGTATAGTTTAAGTCTATTTTTTTTTCAATGTAAGTTCAAAAAGAAATCCTCTTTTGTTCCTTGAATAAAAGTATTGTTTTCCTTTTTTACTGTATTTTTTCCATTACCATTTAGTCCTCTTATACTCCTCTCCCTCCTTGCCCCACAATCACCACACTGCTGTCCATGTCCATGAACCCTTTTTCCTTTTTGGTTAATCCCTCCACACCCCACTCTCCACCCCAATTTCTTTTTAATTAGCTTTCTGTCTGGATGAACTATCCATTGTTGAAAATGGTATACTGAAGTCCTCTGCTATTATTATATTACTGTCTAATTCTCCCTTCTGAGATTTTAATAGCTACTTTATATATTTAGGTGTTCCTTTTCCAACTTAAGATTCTACTTTTTCCTTTATTTCCCAAACCATAATAGAGGGTATCAACACACATCCAACTTCCTCATTACACCTAACTTCTGATATTTAATCAATTCTAAAGCTAATATTTCCATTATATAATTTCTCTAACCTATTCCCTCATTTTGTTATCCTGATTTTTTAAATGCTTTATTTCACCAGAAATGTTAAAAATGCCTGTTAATTAATAGACTGTGTACCTCTTTCTAGTGAATGCTATGGTGCACTGCCTACATTGTCCTTCAGGACAAAGGCCCACAATCCCCCAGTGCTGTAAAGAGTATTACTGGCTGACAGCTTACAATTGAATGCCTCCCCAGAAACTTCCCTCAGCTGAAGAGAACTACTTCATCCAAGTTTATGAGCCTCCCCAGGAGGTTTCCACATCCAATGACCCAGGCATGGGTACATACAAAAGCTCAGCTCCATTGCCTCAAGTCAGGGAAACCCTGCAGGGCCATCCACTTCCAGAACTCTCTCCTTGGGACTGGTTAAGGCCTTTGTTGCAACTCCATCACAGTCTAACTTCACCCTCTCCCTAGTTCTGTTTCCTTCACCCTCACTCCCCTCTCACCCTTAGTATTACCAAGAAGACTCTAATAAACTTCCTGCAGACAAATCCTCATTTCAAAATCTATTCCTGGGGATCCCAACCCAAGACACTCTTTCGTTGCTTTCCTGTAGTTATTCTGCCACTGTGCCATCAAAATTACTTTTCTAATTGAACCCCATGTATGTTCTCTTTTTCAGTATTATTTTCAAAGAATTTCATTTCACTACTCCATGTAACTCACTTTTCTCGTCCCCCTCATCAGTAAGCACTTAACTTCATAAAGTTGACTGGAAAAGAGATGGCAACTCCACTAAGTAAAATAGTTATAATTTGAAGTCATAGCTACTCAGGATTTCTTTACTGGACCATAATATGCTTACAGAAAATTGTACAAATCATATGTGTACAGCTCAATTAAGTTATACAAAGTGACTACACTTGTATAATCAGCACCAAAATCATCAAATAGATTACTACTACCAGCACTCCAAAATTCCTCACTGGATCTCAGTCATGAAAACTTCCCAAAGTTAACTATTTTACTGACTTCACTAACTATAAGTTAGTTCTGCCAATTTTTGAACTTTATATAAAGGAAATCACAAAGTATACAGTCTTTTGTAGTTGCCCTGTTTTGTAAACATTGTTTTATGAAAAATGTACCCATGTTTCTGGGCTTAAGAATAGTTATTTCATTTGTATTATTTTTTAGTGTTCAATTATATAAATAGATTACTATACAATTATCCATTCTACCATAATGCACACTTTTTTGCCCAGATTTTTGAGGAAAAATAAGTGTATTATACATGAGTAGTGCTAATTCCGTATCTATATAAAGGTTTTTATCTATGCTTATGAGTTAAAAGTATAACTCTAGAAAGCAATAACAACATCCATATACAAAATAATACCCTGGAATACAATAATCAGTTTTATATATAAATAAAAAATTGAATTAAAAAATTAAAGTGTAAGATTTTTCCCCGGAAAGTTTGGGCCAGAAACATGGGTGCACACTATACACAGCAAAATATGGTATACTCAATGAACATTTAGGTTGCTTCTAGTTTGGTAATAGTGGTAGGCCAAATAATGAGCCTTGAAAGATATCCACATCCTCAGAACATGTGAATGTTATATAGCAAATGGAACTTCACTGATGTGATTAAGAATCTTGAGGTGACAACATAATCCTGGACTATCCAGTTTGGCAATGTAATAACAAGGGTCTTTATAGGAATAGTGCAAGACAGTCAGAAAAGAGGGCCATGTGAAAACAGAAGCAAAAGGAGAAAAGGCATTGAACCATGGGGAAACACACTAAGGAAATGGACACCATGTAGTAGCTGGAAAAGACATAGAAAGGGATTCTTCACTAGAGTATCCAAAAGGAAGCAGCATGCCAACACCTTGACTAGATCAGTGAGACCAATTTTAGATTTCTGACCTAAAGAACTATAAGAGGACAAATCTGTGTTGCTTCAAGCCACTAAATTTGTGGTAATTTGTTACCACAGCAATGAGAAACTAATATAGAATCATTATAAATAATGCAGCTATGGATATTTTTGACTTTTCTTTTGGTTTGTGCATGTGCTCACTTCCATTGGGTAAATTCCTAGGAATGGAATGTCAGGTCATAAGGTGTCCACCATACATTCAGTTTTAGTGGATATTACCAATTTTCCAAAGTGGATGAACTAATTTAAACTCCCAGAAATACTATATCAAATTGCAGTTATTACATATCCTGCAACACTTGGTATTGCTTTTTTTTTAATTAGTACTTTAGCCACTCTGGTAGGTACACAGTACAGTTTTGTTGTGTTTATAACGTGCATTCTCATTGTGACTAATGATGTTGAACACTTTTCACATGTTTATTCCCCATTTGTATAACCTCTTTTACCTAGTATTTTCACACATGTCTTATTCATTTTTCAACTGAATAGTCTATTGTTTTATTGATTTGTGTGAGGTGAGTTGTTTATATAATCTGGATGAGTCCACATTTTCATATAAATTAGGACTTTTCAATAGTTAAAAAGTCCTACGTTCCTTGTAGGTACTTTGATAGCTACAATGCTGACATTGTGACTTATCAGAAGCCTTTAATAATATGGCTAAAAGTCTAAATTAAAAGGTACTTCAGAGCAGGGGCTAAAAATACCTCTTATCTCCTTTATATCCTCTGCAGATGCTAAGTACACATTTAGTGTATATTGAGTATATATTTAAATGAAAGAGTCCCCTAGGTAAACAGAAATCATTTATCTTCCAAAGTAAGGACTTCCTGGTAATCAGCCAGTCACAATCACTAAAGCTCAAGCAAATGTGTAACAGTCAAGTAGCAGGAAGTGGCAGGACCCAGGTGGACCAAGTAGCATATTTTCCCATGGTAATCAGGTATCTCAGAAAAAATGAAATTGTCATAAATGCAAACACTGTAGACAGAGAATCACAGCATCAGAGTAGTCACATATCAAAGAAGTAAAGAAATAAATAGGAAAATGAATCTCTAGAAACAGGAACAAGTCAACCACAACAAACTTGGAGAAATTGTACAGGATAAGACTATGAACAATATTAGGCTGAGAGATACCTGTTTCTATATAGCAAAGTCTTAGTAAAAAGTACAGGAAGGAAGACTGGTATACGAAATTATTGTCTTCAGATTCGCTGCTCTAAGAGTAACATGAGCACTCCACAGCAGAATTATTATGGCTGTTAGAAACACTTTTTGTCCAAATATCTTTTTATTTAATGAATTGGGAGAGCCTAAGGCAAATATGATATCCAATTTCTCCTGGAATAACATCCAATAAATACTGTCTCTTAGGTAGTTCCATACAGGTAAGCAGTTCACCTAAAAAAACAAACAAAAAAACAGCTTACTGCAGTCAATGGTCAACTGAGAAAAATTATGGGAAAGATGCAATAATGCAATAATCTGAAATTAATAAACCCAATATTGACATACCAATGAAAATAACACAAATACCTAAAATCTAATCTGCTCAAAGGCAAAAGAAATTCTGGCTTAATCACTTGCACCCCTATGTTCATAGCAGCACAATTTACAATAGCCAAGTGTTGGAAGCAACCCAGGTGCCCATCAGTAAATGAATAGATCAAAAAACTATGGTACATTTACACAATGGAATTCTATGCAGCAGAAAGAAAGAGCATGGATGGAACTGGAGAGCATCATGCTAAGTGAAATAAGCCAGGAAGTAAAAGACAAATACCATATGATCTCACCTTTAACAGGAACCTAATCAACAAAACAAACAAACAAGCAAAACATAACCAAAGACACTGAAATTGAGAACAGACTGGCAGTCACCAGAGGGGAGATCAAGAGAAAAGGGGAAGGGTTTACAGGAACAAGTGTAAAGGACATATGGATAAAAACTAGGGGGGTGGAAATGGGAGGGAGGCAAGGAAGGCTGGGGCGGTGGACTGGGATGGGAGTAAAAGACAGAAAACTGTACAAGAACAACAATTAAAATAAATTTAAAAAGTAAAATAAAAAGAAGGCTAAAAATCATTTTGAAAAGTATCTTTTGTCATTATTTTATCTGCTTCACTTTCCCTTTTTCCAACTAAGATTCTTAAGATTATTTTTAAATCAAATTTCTTTTAAAATGTAGATAAATAAAATACAGATGAGTTTAAAGCATTTTGAAGCTACCAAAAGTAATTTGTTTTAAAAGGCTGTGATCTAAGATTTTCATAAATAATTATTCAAACAACGTATTACCAGCAAACGGTCTCACCTACAAAAAACAACCCATTTAAGTAGTCTATAATCAAAACTGACAACACTTGGCCTCTGACAGTTGCAGCTAAGCCTTTCAATGTTTAATATGAAACTCTGTTTCTAAGCAACATTGTCAACAAAATCTTTATTTAGTGGACATATTTGGGGTTTTTTTTATATGTTCAAGATCACTTTCTTTAGGGAATCACCATCCCCCATGCTATGTGGTTCCAATAAAGCTTCCTGTGGGGTCAGGTAGATAACTTAGCTCTAAGTAACCATGGCACCATTATTTTTTACACATAGTAATTGGTCTGAAAATGGGCATGTGACTGAAGCAAAGATAATAAGAGTCCCTCCCTGGGTTGGTTCTGGGTGGACAGCATAATGTAGTGGGTAAGCACACAGAGTCAGCCTAGACTTGAACTCCTGGCACTAACTAGCTGAATGATTAAGCAAGTTATTTAATTGGTCTGTCTCTTAAAATCCTCATCTTTAAAATGTAGCTAGTAATAATACCTTCCTCATAGAGCTATTATGAAGATTAAATACAGTAAAACACATAAAGAATTTAGCATAGTAACTGGCACATAAAAGCCATTAAATAAATTTAATATTACCTATGAGTACCATTACTATTATTACTGCTTGTTATTGGTGTTATAAACGCATGATAAGATTGATAAATTGGGACATGTGGCATAAATATGCAAGTGGCTTTGTCAGTTGTAGAGGAAATAGAAAAAAATTCTGAAGCCAACAAATAAAAGGAAGCAGAACCAAGAGAACAGAGTAAAGAAAGTCTGAAGGAGACTTTTTCAGACCCTAGTTCTGGTCACCTTATAGACTTCCCAGGTATATGAGCCAATATTTTTTTCCCTTAAACTAATTTATTTTTTAACTGAAAGAAAAAAGATACTAATATAAAATCTTATGTCTATAAATCACAAAATAGATGGAAATGCATACACATATCAAACAGATGGATATTCATAATTTGTTGATGAAGTATACACACATACACAAAAGGAAAACAGTATTATTCTATATACCCGGAGAATAAAGAGCTAAATATAACTCTGTTGGATGGTAATATGTGTTGCCTCAGAATCTTGGCCAGATCTTCAAATTAATATCCTATTTCTATTAATGTCTTGTTACAGTATTTTCAGGAAACCTTAAGCAGACTGATGTGGGAAAAGTAGAAAAGAAGAATAATGCAGATGAGGTTGGAAAGGTAAATTGATCAGATTATTGTAGACTGTTATACCATATTGAGAAATTTAAAACTTGTTCTGTTAAAAATAGAGATTTATGATATTTTTAAGACCATAAGTGACATTCTTTTATTCATTCAATTCCTGTTTACTGCATACCTCTTATGTGTCAGGCATTATGTTAGAGTATATACACACAAGAGCTACTTTAGAGGCATTTATAATATAGTGATCATGTCTGTATTCTTTAAAGATAATGCTAATGATAAATAAGAATGGATAAGAAAAAGGATGAGAATAGATAAGAAAAAGGAAAAATCTAAAGTAGACTGAATTAGTCACTAGTACGAAAACAGTTAAAAATTACTCAAAAATATCTACTTTGAGTAATTAATATTAGGACCAGAAGGAAGAAATAAATATTCAACCAGAACAGATTGAAGAAACAAGAATTCAAAAAAATAAGGAGAGGCTTAGGAACCACTGGGACAACTTTAAACAATCTAACATCCGAATCATAGGGGTGCCAGAAGGAGAAGAGGAAGAGCAAGAAATTAAGAATAAATGATGAAAGAGAACTTCCCCAATATAGCAAAGGAAATAAGACTTCCAGGAAGTCCAGGAAACTCAAAGAGTCCCAAAGAAGTTGGACCCAAGGAAGCACACGCTAAGGCACATCATAATTATATTACTCAAGATTAAAAATAAGGAAAAATTCTTAAAAATAGCAAGAGAAAAGAGGACAGTTATGTACAAAGGAGTTCCCATAAGACTATCAGCTGATTTCTCAAAAGAAACCTTGCAGGCAAGAAGGGGCTGGAAAGAAGTATTCAAAGTCATGAAAGGCAGGCACCTACATCCAAGATTACTCTGTCCAGCAAAGCTATCACTTAGAATGGGAGGGCAGATAAAGTGCTTCCCAGAGTTCATCATCACCAAGTCTTTATTCTATGAAATGTTAAAGGGACTTATCTAACAAAAAGAAATTCAAAACTAAGAACAGTAAAACAACAACAAACTCACAACTATCAACAACCAAAGCTAAAAAAGGAAAAACAAAAACAAACTAAGCAAACAAATAGAACAGGAACAGAACCAGAGAAGTGGAGATCACATGGAGGTTTACCGGTGGGGAGAGGGAAGGAGGAAGATGGAGGAAAAGGTACAGGAAATAAGAAGCATAAATGGTAGGTACAAAATAGACAAGGGGAGGTTAAGAATAGTATGGGAAATGGAGAAACCAAAGAACTTATATGTACAACCCATGGACATGAACTAAAGGGGGAAGGGGGAATACGGGTTGGAGCAGTGTGTAGGGGGGGAGGGGATTAAAGGGGGGAATAGGACAACTGTAATAGCATAATCAATAAAATATATTTAAAAGACAGTACAAAGCAATAGCTTGTATCAATAAATACTATAAGCTTTATCTGAAAGTTTAAGTACTTCCTACTAGAATGTATGCTCCATGAAAGTTGTAATCACTATCAAAACCCAGGGTCTAGAATAGTGTCTAGCTTTTAGTATGTGCTAAATAAATGTGTTCTTTTTCAACAAAGTATCTTAAAGATTTACAAGTAGAAATATTCATCCAATAGTGAATTTATTAATAACTACTGTGTCAAGTACTGTGCTAACAATAAATAAAACACAATTCCTTGCCTTAAGAAATTTATAGTCTGTGGGAATATTGCTAACCTTTTCCATCTCTAAACACTTTTTCATTTCCTGCCCAAATTTTTTCCTGGGAAAATGTTCACTAAATTCAAACATCAGAGAATTACTGAATTAGGAGAGGGTTATTCATAAAACATTAAATATGCATGTGAATTTAGTCAACTCATTTAAAGAGCAAAAAAAGTCATTTCATCAGGGTAAATAAAGAATAGGAAATAAGATAATTTTTAAATCTTGAAATTTATTTTTTTCAAAATTGGTCTTTTTTTCCCCAAAATTCCACTGTGTACATATTATAAATAAGACAAGGGAACAAGTACCATTGAAAGATAGAAAAATAAGCCTTATTTTGTTGTTACAGTTAGATTTACAGAGTTTTAATGTTAGATATTATTATGTAGCAAGTAAATCCTTCACAAACTTCAGCACTTCAAGAAATATTTGGGACAAACCTTTTCACTAAACTTGGCACATATGTATGTTACAACATCAGTATTGAAAGTAAATTTCACAGTTTAAATAAGAGGTCTGGAAATAAACCCACAATAACAAAATATCATAGAAGTACATTATGTAATGACAGTATGGGTCAGGATAACATAAAGAAGGGTTTACCTCATTCTCTCCAGAAGGATCAGTTAAAACTTCACAGAAAAGATATTTAAGAGGAGTCTTAACTGAGTAGATTTTAACTTAACTCATTGTAAGATACAAGACCAATATACAAAAATCAATTGTACTTCTATACACTATCAATGAACATTCCAAAAATAAAATTAAGAAAATAATTACATTCAAAAACAGTAGCAGAAAGAATTATATATTTAGATCTATCTAAAAAAAGAAGTATAAGACTTGTAACTGAAAACTGGAAATCATTGGTAAACAGAATTAAAGAAAATCCAAATAAATGTAAAGACAGCCCACATCTTCAGACAAGAAGACTCAATATTGTTAAGATAACACTACTCCCTAAATTGATCTACCAACTAAATGCAAAGGTTATCAAAATCTAAGTCGGATTTTGTGGAGACTGACAAACTGATTCTAAAGTTCAGCTGGAAATCAAAGAACGCAGAGTATTCAAAATAATGTTGAAAAAGATGAACAAGTTTGTTCACTTCCCAATTTCAAAAGTCACTACAAAGCTACAACATTCAAAAGAGAGTAGGACCAGCATGCGGAGAGACATGTAGATCAATAGACTAGAACTGAATTTCCAGTAATAAACCCTTATATCAATGATGAATTGATTTTCAACAGGGGTGTCAAGATGTATCAATGGAAATAAATTGGTTTCTCAACAAATGCTGCTAGGAAAACTGTACATATACATGCAAAATAATGAAGTCACTTAATATAAAATTAACTCAAAATAAATTAAAGACATAAATGTAGGAGCTAGGACATTACAACTCTGTAAAACAGAGAAGTTAATTTTCATGACTTTGGGTTAGGCAATGTTTCACAGAGATGACACTAAAGAACAAGCAACAACAAAAAAGAAAAATTGGACTACATCTAAATTTAAAACTTTTGTCCATTAATGAATATCATCAAGAAAGTGAAAAAACAATCCACAAAATGGGAGAATATATTTGTAAATCACATACCCGATAAGGTACTTCTAGGCAAAATACACAACTTTTAAGACTCAACAATAAAAAGATAATTCCAGTTAAAACTGGGCAAAGGATTTGAAAGGGCATTTCTTCCAGGAAGATCTTAAATGGTCAATAAGCACATGAAAAGATGCTCAACGTAATTACTCATTAGGGAAATGCAAATCAAAACCATGACAGAAAACTTTTATATACATACATGTTTTTAGTTCTTCATGTCTCACATAACAGCCCAAACAGGACCCAGCCAGCCAAATAGGACCCAGCCAGAGGCCTCATATGAGGCTACTCTAAAGATGTGGCTAAATCTGAAGAAGGAACTATACTATGTGAAAATCAGTCTCTCTATCTCTGCCCTTCCTCCTTCCCTTCTTACTTCTTCCCTCCCTCTCATTTACACTCTCTCATTCTAACTCTCTTGTTCTCATTCTTAAAAAAGATGGCCATGCCTAATGCCTAAAAATGTGAATAGCAATGACCAGATAGTTGGAATAAACCCATTGTCTCCCAAGCTGACTACTTTAAAGTATAAAATATTTGTTCAAAAGTACAGACAGGCTCTGATACACTTATTAAAAATCAGTTTGTTTTTCCCCTGTAACCATATTTCAAATAAACACATGTGAGATGAGAGTTGGAAAACAAGATTAACTTTAGTACATGTGTTACGAAAGTGTTATCCTTCCTCTATAAAGCAGAAGTAGGACCAAAAATATGCAACAGACTTAGTCATTGCAGTGTAACAGTATAGGCTGTGATTTGAGGTCATAAAAACAGGCCAGGAGAAACACTATATAAAGATTTTGAGTAACCCAGTCAGGTAGGCACTAACTCATTTTTATTGTTATCAGTAGCTAATATTTATTAAGTTAAAAGGAGCATATTTTTTTGTTTTGTTGCTAATATGAATAAGGAATTGATTCTCAGTGGATCAGGACTAGTAATTTATGTATCTCTTGACTTTCACTATAATCACAATAGGTAAATAATTTTAATCATTACAAAACCAATAAATCAGATGTCAAGACACAGTGATTGGGTGATATATTGAATGTTTAAGTAGCTATCTCTCAATGAAAGGAGTAGTATTTCTTATTGACATATGCCTCAATTTTTTACATTGATACAAAGAGCATGGGTTTTTTTATTTTAAGAATACATAGTTGTTTGGAATTCCTATTATTTTTATCTATCCAGATAAAAGTATCTAAAATAAAAAGTATATGAAAACTGCTCTTCATAAGACCAATAATTAGATTGCTATTCTTAAACATGAACCCCTGAGATAATGCCTTAGTATGTGCATATTTTAGATCTTTGATTAAATAGAGGGAAAAAATGGCAAGAAGCTGTACTCTGTTAAATTAACATAGGTGGTAGCTGACCTTGGATGTGCCAAAAGCAATCAAGGCTCAACTACAACAAAGGATGTACACAGTCCACAGCAGGGACACACCTCAAGTACACAGCTTAGGTAGGAGGGAAGACTATGCCACTGGATCCTACAGAACACCTACAATATTAGGCCACTCTACCAAGCCTAGGAGACATAGCTGCTCTACCTAATACACAAAAACCAACATAGGGAGGCTGCCTAAGTGAGCAGACAAAGAAATATGGCCCAAATGAAAGAACAGAACAAGACTCCAGAAAAAGAACTAAACAAAATACAGACAATCTACTACATGCAGACTTCAAACACTAGTTATAAGGATGCTCGGTGAACTTAGTGAGAACTTCAACAGCATAAAAAGGGCATAAAATCCATAAAAAAGAACCAGTCAGGAATGAAGGATACACTAACTAAAATAAATCACAATTTACAGGGAAGCAACAGTAGAGTGGATGAAGCTGAGAATCAAATCAACAATTTAGAACACAAGAAAGCAAAAAAGATGCAATCAGAACGGTAAGAAGAAAAAGGAATCCAAAAAATGGAGGCTAGTGTAAGGAGCCTATGGGACAAATTCAAGCACACCAACTTTACATCATGGGCGTGCCAGAAGGAGGACAGAGAGCAAGAAATATTGGGAACCTATCCGAAAAAATAATAACAAAAAACTTCCCTAACTTGGTGAAGGAAAATAGACATACAAGTCCAGAAAGCATGGAGTCCCAAATAAGATGAACCCAACAAGGCCCACCCCAAGACACATCATAATTAAAACACCAAAGGTTAAATATAAAGAGAGAATCTTAAAAGCAGCAACAGAAAAGCACTTAATTACCTACAAGGGAGCCCCCATAAGACTCAGATGATTTCTCAAAAGAAGCTTTGCAGGCTAGAAGGGACTGGCAAGAAATATTCAAAGTGGTGAAAACCAAGTGCCTACAACCAAGATTACTCTACCCAGCAAGCTATCATTTGAGAACTGAAGGACAGATAAAAAGCTTCCCAAACAAGAAAATGCTAAAGGAGTACATCACCACCAAACCAGTATTATATGAAATGTTGAAGGGTCTTCTTTAAAAAGAAGATCAAAAATATGAACAATAAAATGGCAACAAATACATATCTATCAATAATTGAATCTAAAAACAAAAACAAAATAAAAAAGCAAGCAGAACAGAAGACTCATAGATACAGAGAACATTTTGATGGTTGCCAGATGGAAGGGGGATCAGGAGGATGGACCAAAAAAAGGAGAAGGGATTCAGAAGTACAAATTGGTAGGTACAGAATAGCCATGGGGATGTAAAGTACAGCACAGGAAATAGAGTAGCCAAAGAACATATATTCATGACCCATGGACATGGACAATAGTGTGGGGACTGCCTGAGGGATACAGGAGAGGCTGTGTGGAGTGGGGCAAAGAGGGAAAAATTGGGAAAACTATAATAGCATAATCAATAAAATATAAATTAAAAAATAAAATAATAATTTAACAAACAAAATAGAAACAGAAGCATAGATACAGAGAACAGACTGACAGCTGCCAGAGGGGAGAGGGGTTGGGAGGCTGGTTGAAAAAGGTGAAGGGATTAAGCAAAAAGAGAGAAAAAGAATATGTATATATAATATATACATATAATATATATATGACACATAGACATGGACAACACTATTATGATAGCCAGAGAGAAAGGGGTGTGGGGGAACTGCAACTGGGGAAAGAAGGGGATAAATGGGAATGGAAAGAGACTTGACTTTGGTAGTGAGTGCACAATGCAGTATGCAAATTATGTTTTATTGAATTGTAGACTTAAAACCTGTATGTTTTTAGTAACTCCAATAAATTCAGTAAATAGAATTACTTGATCTTTGTGTTTCATCTGTTAAATAAGCATGGTACAACCTCATTCCCAGATTTTTTAGCTATAATTTAATAAAATGATACATGTAAAGCATCCAGCACGATGTCTGCTGCTCTATAAATTTTAGTCCCTTTCTGAACTTTGGTTCTTAGGTCTTTTCACATTTACTCCTTCACTCTAAGCTTATAGTATTCAGAAGATTGTTAAAGCCCTATTCATATGTCACATTTAGCTACCCGAAAGCCCCTTGCTAAGCCTATCATTAATCAAAATGATAGGCTCACTGTTTAGTAAAATCTGAAAGTGCAGAAGCCAGCCAGATGACCAACATTCACCACTGGCTCCTGCAGCCTAGTCAAATGTTGAATGTTGAATTCTGGCAAATTTCTGCAGGTACTCCAAGTAGATCAGCTCAATGATGGGGTTAAACATTATAATCCTGACCATGTATTTTAGCCTGATGTGCCACTTGCAGAATTAATAATCACATTTATGAACAAGGTTCTTGGTAGTTTCTAATCTACCAGGAGTCAAAAGTTTAGAATATGGGTTTAGATAAGGCTTTCTATGAATGCAGCTCATTGCTAGACTATTTAAAATAATCAGAGTGAACTGATAGGCTGCACATCAAGGGAAAACAAAGTATTTCTACTATCCTTCCACACCTACAGTTACCATAGGTAGTTAGCTAATTATTAACAAAGGAAGGAAGCAAGAGAATCTGACATTGTTGAGCCTACTGGGCTGAGGAGCATGGGCCTGTTTGCTTAGCCAGAAGACTACAGCTCCATACTCCCCAGGGAATCATAGCATTGCACTGACAAGGATTAACACCGCTCCCTTCCCCTCTACAGTACTGGAGTGTTGGGGAAAAACAGGGGAGGTAAACATATGTGCAATAGAAGTTAAAATGGTAGAGGATGGTGCTTGACCATTGAGGCCTGTCAGTCTAACCTGGGAAAGGAGCTAGGGAAAGGAGCTGACCCATCAGAAGCCTGTGAAAGCTTGGGGAGGTGATTGGTTATTCTGAAAAAACTCCTGGTCTTTCCCAAGCCCAAGATAATATAACCCCAGGCAATAAAGAAGAGCTCTCTCAATGACCTGCATTCACCCTCTGTGCTCGCACATTCTCTCCTCATAACCACATGGCCCTAGCAGTGGCACAATCGTCAGCCCCTCAGACTCAAAACACAGGCTCCAGGCAGGAGACTGGATGCCGCAGCACAGCAATCAATTGCAGCTAGAACACAAGCTAAACTAGGTGGATGGAGAGAAAGGGAGGACTAGAGTAAGCTTTAACAGAGCACAGAAACTCTGGACACTGGCCTTTGTTTTGACCTTTTTTGTAGACACAGATGTACGTTTTCCATACTGGGATGGATGGAGATGGGACACAGGGCAGTCTTCCACCCAAAAAAATCTAGCCACACCACAATCTCCCATGCATGAATCCATGAAATACTTTTCTCAGGATCCTGTGAAAGAGCCCACTTCAATGGGTAACACTACTGGTCTAATCTCTCACAATGCTAGAATAACATTCCATTAGGAGTAAGGAGGTCTGATACTCAGAGCTAATGATGAAGATAGCTGTTCTAGTTCTGTCCACAGTTGACAGTTGTTTCTGACTGGCCCACTTGGCAAAGGATGGAGAAGAGAGAAAAAGGATGTGATGATACTAAGACCAACCATATATAATAATATTCTGAAGTTGTAAACAAATTATATTCAAAAGTTCCTCAAAAAATTATTTTAGCCAGGAGACAATAGTTAACTGGATATATGAAGCAAGGAGAAACAAATTCCTCTAGATTACTCACAAAAAGAAAACTAATACAATGTACAGATCTCAGATTAGTACCTCCTGGTATTTACTGCCCTAATTCAAAGGTCAGCAAAGTTTTTTGGTAAAAAGCTAGATAGTAAATACTTTAGGCTCTGTAGGTCAAAAAGCAAGATTTAAGGATATGTACTACTAACATAACAAGAGAAGAAACGCATCTCCACAAAATTCTTACTGACAAAACTCAAATAATTGAGTGCAATAGTAAATCTATTAAAAGAATATAATGGAATCCTTAGGGAGGGAATAATATTTTACTTAGGATACAAAGTTAGTATTCCAAATCACCCAAAGGAATTACAAATGTTCTTCTGTTAATGACAATCTATAACATAACTTCACATATTTCATCTTAGAAATGTCTTTTCACACAGATAAGAAATATTCAGTTCTGACATTGACCATATTCATCACTCTAACACTTAGGCCTGAATTAGATTCTTCTCTTGATATTTGCTTTAGGCCTGAATTAGATTCTTCTCTTGATATTTGCTTTCTAGCATGTCATTACATTGAAGGTTAAGGCTGAATGACAGCTCTTCAACTGAATCTTTAAATATGTAAATTTTTGGCACCTGCCTCAAAAAAATGTTATTGGAAAAATGTTATTGGAACCATAGTTGGAGCTGTGAAAATACATACACTGAAAGTTTGTGTGGGAATGGAGAACTTACTACTAATTGCTTTAACTTTTGATAGCGTAGGGAGCAAAAAGCAGCTGAAATTATTTAAGATAAATATTGAAGTGACTGTATCACAGTAAAATAAATTCAACAGATAAGCACAGTTTTGCCTTGGAATTATAGGTTGAACTCAGAAATTTCACCAATTCTGCAACAGAAACCAATTTCCAAAGCCATGCAGTATTCAGTAACAGTGGTTAAGGGTGTTTTTCTTCTGTAGAGACAGATAAAATGTCGGCCCTGAGCTCAAAAAACTGTAATTTACCACTTGTAAGCCATCATACTTCTATGTGATAGAGCAAGTCATGATACTCAGTTTCTGTTTCTGACAAAAATGCATATAACTGATGGTTAAGTCCAGAGAAAGAACTAAGTTCACTGTTGACACTATTTTCTGCAAAGCACTTACTTATAAATAACATAATGAGTAATAACATAATACAGCCTCTCCTGTATCCCTCCATCATAACATAATGGGTGTTAAAAATCTTATATTTCCATCAGGTTTGTAAATTTATCCAACTTAGCCTTTTTCTACTCCATACAAATTTTTATCACCATCAGTTTTAACACATCGTAGAAGATTCCACTTCAAGTTGTACTGAATTTGTGTTTTCTTATATTCTTTAAAAATGGTCTTGCCCTGGCTGATGTAGCTCAGTGGACTGAGTGCGGGCCTGCGAACCAAGGGATCGCGGTTTGATTCCCAGTCAGGGCACATGCCTGGGTTGCAGGCCAGTTCCCAGTAGGGGACGCACGAGAGGCAACCACACATTGATGTTTCTCTCCCTCTCTCCTTCCCTTCCCCTCTAAAAATAAAATAAATAAAATCTTTTAAAATTTTTTAAAAATAAAAAATAAAAAAATAAAAATGGTCTTGCCTGTTGTTGTTGTGATGCATAGAGGCATATTCTTCAGTCGCAACTCAGTACTGACTCCTCAAATAAACAACAGAGCAGCACCAATAATATCTGTCAACTCAGCAGGACCAAGGAGAACTATTCAAAAATCATTTGCCTTGTTTTTTAATTGACAGTAAGGTGTTGCTCCTAAGGTTCTCAACTCTTTGAAAAATTATTCTCATTGAAGTGCTTACCGTCTGTAAGCTTGAATACAATAAAGCCAATCAACATTACAGCAAATATCCTGTTGTTCAAAGTGTGATCAATTTTTTCTTAAAGCTTTTAAATAATTTAAAATGATATTAAGTATTGATCCTAAATGTATCTTCTGTACTACATACAATAACATAACCATAGAACAAAGAATGTTAAAATAATTAGCAGAAATTGGACATGTACTAGTAAAACTCAAGTTTTATAATTCAATAATCATTAAAAATCTAAAGTATAATTCACTTGCTTCATAATGCAACAAGTGGGTAAAAGTTAAATTCTTCTAATAATAGAATTATAAATATTAAAAGTGGGAAAAGCCAGAGATAGACCATTCAGCCCTGTCTCTTAATTTTACAAATGAAGGAAGGTATGAAACTTCAAGGCCACAAAATTTATGGAAGAAGTAGGGCTGTTGCTACCTCTTGTTTTCACTTTTATTAAAATATAAAAACTGACTTTTCAACATGTGAGTAAATTGAGGTGGCTAACCAGACATGGCCCTGAATTTATCTTTTGTAACATTATAATAATCTTGTTTATAGCTTGCAACTAGTATTATCATCGTCAACCTAAATCAGTACTATTCATTTATCCATCAAACAATAATGAGTTCAAACTATGCAATAAAAAAATACAGCAAATATTTTAAATAGCTCAGAGTCTAGCAGATACACAGACACATACAGATCATTTTATTATAGTGTCACACATAGAATATAGGAAAATGCAGTCCTTTTGGACTAACTATATTAAGTTATTTAATATAATACTTAAATAAATTAGATCCCTTACCAGCAAAAACAACTTTCTAAGATCCCATTAGAGTTACTGTACTAAAAAAATGTAAACAGCTCAGTAGAGAAAGTATCTGATACAATGCATACTATATACATATATACATGTAAAAGGTACTATGATGCATTTCCAGTCATGTTATGATTTTTATCCAAATTTTCAAATACCTTTAACTCTCTGGCTTGCTTTGTACTCTGTGATATTTTTGATGAACAAAAATTATTTTCAATATAATACAATATACCAATCATTTGCTACATGGTTACTGCTCTTTTACTCCTGTTTAAGAATTCTTTCTCCATCCCAAAATCATTGAGATGTTTTCCTGAATTGTCTTCTAGAAATTTTATCATTTTGCTCCTACATTTAGATCTGAGATTGCTATGTGAATACAGCATATAGTAGGAGAAAAATGTTAATTCTTTCCACCAGAATATCACAATTGGCCCTGTACTATTCATTGAAAACACAATCTCTCCCTGCTGCTCCCACTGTACTCTTCTGTCATAAACCCAGGTGTCCATATATTTATGGTTTGTTTGGATTCTCTACTCTGTCACTCATCTGTTTACCTTTGTACAATTAGCTCAAGGTCTTAATCATGGTAGAATTATAATAATTCTTAACATCTGGTAGAGTATTTGCATTTCTATATAAATTTTAGAACTAGCCTATCAGTTTACTTAAAAATTAAAATAAACTGCTAGAATTCTCATTGGGATTACACTGAATCAGTAGATAAACTTGGAGATAATTAACATTTTAATAACACTGAGCATTCCAATTTACCAACATTATTTAATTCTTATTTGTCTAAATAATGTTTCATTGTTTTCAACGTGAAAACCTTACATATCTTTCCTTAGATCTATTTCTTGTTATATGATGTAAATCATTATATTTTAGATTTACTTTCTGGTGTTGTATTTATATCAAAGTATACTTTTCTATATAAATTTCCATATATTAACTTTGCATCCAGAAACCTTGCTAAAATTCTCATTAATTATAAAAGTGTATCTTTTTTTAATTCTCTCCATACCAACATCAGCAAATAATGGGGGTTTTTTTCTTCCAAATTCATACATGACATTTTTTTTCCACTTCAAAAGAAGTGTTAAGAGGGGGCGATCCCTTGCTCTGTCATAAGTATGGTATTTGCTATAGAGTCTTTGTAATATTTTATCAGATTAATGATGCTCCTATCAATTCTTAATTTGCTAAAATACTTTATCAAAAATGGATAATGGGTTTTATCTAATATATTTTCTACATCTGATGGCATTATCACAGTTTTTGTGAATTACATTGATTTTCAAATGCTAAACCAACCTTATACTCCTGGAATAAACACAATTTAATCATGTTCTATTATCTTTTTTCTTGATAGACTTCTGCTAATTGTTTTTTTAACAATTTTTCTTCTACATTTCTGAGGAAAATTTAGCCATAATTCTCTTTTATAATAAGTAATATCAGGTGTTGGTACCAAAGTTTTGCTAACCTTACAAAATGAACTTTAAATTGTTCTCATTTTTTTCTCTTCTCTGAGTTTAAAATAAATATTATTTCCTTTGCAGAGATGTCTGCTAAGCCATCTGGTCTTTAAGCTTTCTTTGTGAGAGTTTTAAAATTACAGACTCAATTTCATTAAGAGTTACAAGGTAGGTCAAGTTTTCTATTTTTTCTTGTAGCAATTCTGTTGTTTTATTTTTCTAGGCATTTATCCATATCATTTCAACTATATTGTCATAAATTGATCATAATATCCTTTAATTACTTCTAATGTCTATAGGGTCTACAGTGATATCCTCTTTTCCATTCTTGATACTAGTTAGTTGTACCTTCTTTCCTCTCTTTTTTTTTATCAGTGATATCAGGTGTTTACCACTTTTTATTAATCTTTTCATTGTTAAACTTATGTTTGTTTTTCTTTTCATTGACTTCCCTCTTGCCTTTATTATTTACTTCCTTCTTTTTCTGGGCTTAAGTTGCTGGGGTTTTGATTTTACTTTCTTGAGATAAATGCATTAGATCATTTTCACCCATCTTCTTTTACGACATATGGCCAGAAAGCCATCAAGTACCTTCAAAGGGACTTAGCTGCATCATACAAATTATGACAAGTTGTATTTTCATTATTATTCAGGTAAAAATATTTTTAAAGTTTCTTTGTAACTTCTTTGTTAATCCTTGGGTTATTTAGAAGTGGATTTCTTGATTTCTAAATATATAGGAATTTTCTAATTATATTTATGTTACCAATTTCCAGTAATGTTCAGAGAACATACTCTGTATATTTTTATTATCTGATTTTTGTTGAGAATTGCCTTATGATACTGGATATGGTCAATTTTGGTATTCCATGTGCACTTAAAAAGAACACATGTTCTGCAGGTATTCAGTGCGGTGCTCTACATATGTCATAAGGTAGAGCATATTAATCATTTATTCATATATTCTGTATTATTACTAATTTTTTGTCTAATTGATCTATTGAGTGTCTGAAAAATCCATTAGGCTCCCTTTTCAGTCTTCTGCCATGGCCTTTGTTTTGCTTAGTTTCAGTCATATGAGCTTGTCTCCAGAGTGCCTGACTATTTTTGTGTGCATGAAAGATATTTTATGAAAAAACTGTAAAAATTATTTGGGCCTAGGATAACATTATCTTCCTCCAAAAGGAGTTGACTTTTGTTTAAATAGGTGGCTAGAGTCACTAACAATCCTGGCTATCCTTAATCCAATCAATGATTCTAGACTAGGTTTTATTTATAAGTAGACCATCCTATTTTTTATTTACCCTAACTCCTAAGGCATAGCCCTTCAGGGCCCCAACCCCAAGCCTGGAGGATTTGGTAGGAAATATCCCTTCTTGGTGGACCCTAACCTCAAACTGCTGCTCCTTTAGCCCCAATCTACAAGAGTGTCGAAAGCTCTTCTCAGCTTCTTAGCCTCTCAGACACCTCTCCTGGTAACAGAAGTTTCTCCTAAGGGAAAAAAGCCTCACATGCCCAGCTCACCTCTTTGAGTTTCCTTCTTCTCCAGGATCTTGTCCCCAAAGTCTTCACTGATGTGTTAGCTCTCTGATACCTTCACAAACAGATGATTTTTATATATGATCCATCTTTTCTAGTTGTTCTCAGTGGGAGAGTTAGTCCAAATTGCCTAATCCACCATCACCAGAAGTGCACCTCTCAATTCCTCTTATCTGTAAAATGAGGATAATAATGACAACTTCCTCAAACATATTATTAAAAGAGATTAGACTGCCTATTACATACTAAGTGCTCAAGAACTTTTGGCTATGGTTTTGAGCTACCTTTCCCTAATTCAAAACAAGGCAGAGTTAATACATATGTTGTGGTTTTGCCTGCCTACGATCCATTCTCCTCTAACACCTGAAAATTCCTTTGACAAACTAGTCCTGAACTATTGAGTGATCTTGATATAGCTGTCAATCAAGGGGCCATGTCCTCCTCTGATGAAAGGTGGACAACTAATCAAAGCTAGTGCAGATCTGTGTTTCTACTAGTAATGTGACCTTTAAGAAGAAAGTGGTAAACACAAACAGCAAGCAGCACCATGAACAGGCTGTCCATTAATTTTGGCAAAGTAGCTCTCAAGAGCTATCCAAATTTCTGTCTTTTCCAGGGACTAGTTATTCTACTTTTCTGAGAGCTACCATACTTTTGTCATAAACACATGTTCTCCTTAAGTTAACCAGGGTCCATTTTTTGTTGCTTGAAACAAAAATACTTAATTGATACCCCAATGGAGATCTCACTTTCAACAGTTTTCTACAAGTCCTTGTAACTTAATCTTTCTGTCAACCAGGAAAAAAAAAGAAAGAAGAAAGTCTTGACATTACTCTGGAAGTTGCAAAAATGCTTCTTCTCTATTATGATTAAAGAATCAGTACTGCATAACTTCTGTCTGTGCTGGTTCTTTGTTGGCTCTCGGCTCCACTCCTGCTCTTCCATGCTCTCCTTTTATTTCAGAAGGCAAGAAGCCTATAGACTACATTTCTCATACTCCCTTGATAGCTGGTTTCCTTAAGTACTGCCACTGGAAAACACTAGTAAAAGTTTGATGGCAAGAGTAGATAAACCATTTTATTTTCTTCCTTCTATTTCTAGTTCCTGCAGAGACAGCAGCAGTATTCCAGGAACCTCAGCAGAAGTTTGATCATGGGTTCTGTCTACACAAGCAACAGCAGCACCAAGTAACTAGCTTGCAAATGCTGGTTACTACAACAGTAGTGCAGTTGCAGTAGAGGTAGCAGTGGGTGACTGCAGGCTCTAGAATCTTCTAAGGTGAGTCCAGCATCATCAACAAGACTACAGGCTTTCTACATCACTAGATCCACAGGCTTCTAGGCTTTCTGCAAAGCAGTAGCAGCTCCAGGGGTAGCAGTAATACTCCAAGAATCTTAGCATCATAGTAATTATGGGCTCCGTTTAATACCATTTTCATTTTTAGTCTTAGAAGTTGTAGTGGCTTCCTATAGTTGGTGATCTTTCAGTAAATTCAGCACCCACTTCTTGCTTCTCCAGCCCTTACTTTTTGTAATAAATTCCTTATATTAAATTCCCTTTGTTTGAAATACTTAAAGTAACTCTTCCTTTTTTAATTATACAACTTTCAGTGTCATGGGCATTTTCTTTCTCTATTTTTCCATTTTTGTGTTTCTTTTGTCCACTCATTTTTTTTCCACTTATCCACTCCACTTCCCTGCCCTCTCTCTTCATTTCTTTTTTTTCTTCTTGACCTAGTTCTTAAGTATACTAATAGCATCTATGTCATTTTTTTAATTATAATGACAGAGCAAAAGAGATTGAAATGTTTTCAATTTAAGTAATCAGTAGTTCAAGTACAAAAACAGTAAGTTCATCAGAAATAATAACTCCTTATTAAAATCCAATTTTTGTTATAATTACAAATGTCAATATCTGGAAAAAATGTAAATAATACCATAATTCACCATTTGAGTGGCAACATCTTCTTAGCCCAAAAGACTCTAGACAAGTTACAACTTTAATTAAAATACAGATTATAATTGATAGCCTTAGGATATATTTCATGTATCATTTTAAAAGTATCATCATTATACCATAATAAACAAGAAACCATGGTACATGTTTCAGAAAATAACAATAAGACAATGCCAAGATATTTAACCCACCTAACAGGTTTTTTTTTTTAAATCTATTAGTTGTATCTAGATTTCATCTGTTCACTTGGGATCACAAACCAAACATTTGTTCAAAACTAAACTCTTGTTTGGACCAGAAACCTGGTACCTCTCTTGTGCCACTCTAAAACACTCTCCACCACCACTTCCCCTCCCCTACATCAATACACTCAAATCCTGTGCCCTTAAATCGCCACTATATTTTTAAAAATCCAAACTCTTTGCCACATCATATAAGTCTCTGCCTAATCTGGCTGGCTCCTGCCTACTGGTCCATCCACAATTCATCTACTTTCCTCACCCAACACATAGAGATAAGGAAAATAATCAACAGTCAAAGAATTACTCAACCTAATGCAACACACACATGCATGCACAAAGCCTCGGTCCTCAGGCAAGACCCTCCTATGCAAGTTCACCACATACTTTGCCTCTTGTCCTCTCTCTTCTTCCAGAGAGGTAGCTAAAATTAAAGTTAATGACATCTTTCCTAGGCAAATCATAGGTAGCAAGTAAATTGATGCTCAATCAAAAATTGAAGGTGGAAACTGCACTGTTCAGCAGGGAATACATTAACATAGAATGGATACTAAATATTCAAGAGATTTCCCCTTTCTCCTATGTGGTGAAGAGTAAATCATCTTTCTTGTTCTTTCCCCTTCTCTCTCTCCCCCTCTCTTCCTCCGCTCTCATGCACATGCATACTTACACCCCACATCCTCACTTCTAGCTACACTAAAATGATTAACTCAGGTTTACCTTCAGGTTCAGCTTTTAGAGTATTTCTAATACTATACTAAAATTCCCTGACATTGTACCCCTTCATAACTCCTACAGTACTTGGAAATGCTTTAAATAATGTGTCTTTAATTCCTTAAAAATTCTTCACTGAGCACCTACCAGGCACTGTGCTAACCTCAAAAAGGAACAGAGTGATACATCATCACACACAATTCCTGTCCTCAGTCTCCACATAAAAGTAACTTCTTAGTAACTAGTTTAACCTATAAATAACTACCTGCTTAAGGTTATAACTTTATTTAATCAGCCATTTGGAAAATGTAAGTCTACTTTATTCTTATTTGCCATTTGCAAAAATATAAATGATTGATTATTTTTTCTCTAATGTGCTACAGATTCAGGAAAGAAGATTAAAGAGTAGGAGAGTAGTAGATGCCCAAAGAAGTCATTCATGAATGGGGAAAATGTATCAAATGGTAAAACTAGGATAAACACAAGAGAGGTTCCACCAAGTTTATTATTTTACTGTGGCCCCACCCTTGTTCTCATCAAACCTGGCACACAATAGAAACTGCCTTGTCATTAGTTGTCTTTGAGCCACAAGAATCACAAAAATCCTGTTTTCAAAAGACAACTATTGTTTTTCTATTTTACTGAGGCTATTATAAAAAAACTATGTCTTAAGAGGGTCTGTTAATCAAGGTGATCACTCCATATAAACCCCAGAAAAATATTGATGAAATTTAATTATAATGTCATCCTAGTGCTCCTTAACCTTTCTCTTAAGTCACTACCATGAAGCTCTTACCCACATTTTAATAATACTCAGGTCCGAATGAACTGATAGTCTAAAGAAATTTCCTAAAGACAAACCAGAAGCAACTAAACCACAACTTATGAAAAAAACCTATGCAACAGAATGGGAAAAAATATTCTTAATATTGGAGGTTTTTCTTTGGAAAAAAACTGTACATTTAGGAAAATACCTTAATAAGCTACTTCCAAATGGAAGGAGAACTCTAAGGGAATATTTTGATATGTATAAAAATTAATAGAAATTGAGTCCTTGCTGGTGTAGCTCAGTGGATTGAGCACGGGCTTGTGAACCAAGTGGTTGCTGGTTTGATTTCCAGTCAGGGCACATACCTGGGTTGCGGGCCAGGTCCCCAGTTGGGGGAATGTGAGGGGCAACCACACATTGATGTTTCTCTCCCTCTATTTCTCCTTCCCATCCCCTCTCTAAAAAATAAATAAATAAAATCTTTTTTAAAAAAAGAAATTGGAGAAAGAAGAAATAGAGGAGAAAAGAAAGGGAGAGAAAAAAAAAAAAGGTGGGTTAACACTATGCCCATAAGTTGGAACCCAAGTGCTCAGTGACTTTTAAGAGGGAAAAAGTATAATTCCATTTGAATTACCCATCTCATTATCATTACCCCTAATTCTCCAGAGAAATGCTATGAACACTATTGCCTAATATGAGTAAAATTTTAGGATCCAGAATATAGGGCTGTGTCCCACATTTGGCTTGAAGACAGAACAAAGATAAAAGCAAAACATACAGCAAAAAATAAACAGTGGAATGTTTAATTTATTTTGTTGTAATTATAATGATATGTTCTGTAAGTATTAAAAAACAACAGAGAAGAACATGCCATGAATATGCATAGCATGTTATAGGTGATGAGGTAGATGATCAAGAAATATATTCATAAAAAATTATGACATCCTTTTAGGTAAAAAAATTTATAAAAAAGTACTAAGGAGAATATAAAATTGTATATATAAGGCCTGTCCAGAAGGTATCTAGTCAGGTAATATGAAAAATGGAGGCATTTATTAAAGAAGATACAAGATACAAGAAACAACATACATAGGACAATGATGCCTCAGTCCCCTTCAAAAAGGCACATTGGGACCTCACACATTCTTCCAGGGTCTCTTCCACTGATCAGAACACTATGCCAAATCCTTTGTTGCACTTATCATCAGCTGCCGCATCATATTTTCCTGAATCTCATCGATGGTCTGAAATCTCTTCCCTTTCAAAAGTGATTTTAGTTTGGGGAAAAGGCACAAGTCACAAGGCACCAAATTTGGGCTGCAGGGGGACTGAGTCACTTGATTTGATGTTTCACCAAAAAACTCTGCAAGAGACATGGTGCATGAGCAGGTACAGTGTCATGATGAAGCTGCCAATCACCAGTTGCCCATAGCTGAACCCATTTTTGTCATATTGCACCTTTCAACTGAAGAAAAACATTGAGGTAGTACTCCTTATTAACTGTTTGGCCTGGAAGGGCATATTCTTGATGGACTTCTTTCCAATCAAAAACACAGTTACAATAGTCTTGATCTTGCTGTGACTTTGCCACATCTTCTTTGGGTATGGAGAACCAGGTGACTTCCATTGGGATGACTCAGCACTCAATTCCAGATCATAGCCGTAGACCCACCATTCATCTCTGGTTATGATCATCTTGAGGAAATATGGTTCATTGGTGGTGGTTTGAAACAAGTCATTAGCAACTGCAGCATGATGTTTATTCTGCCTTGGTAGCAGAAGCCACAGAACAAATTTTGCCAGGACATGTTTCACACCGAGATCCTGCATCAAAATCTCGGACACAGTAGTTTTTGGAATTCCCAGATCAGCTTCTAGTTCTTGCACTGTCAGCTGCCAAACTTTGTTGACTGCAGCCTGTACACAATCAACATTCTCAGGTGTTTTGCTTGTTGCAAGCTTTCTAGAATGTGGATCACTTTCAACAGATTCTTAACCATCTTTGAAGCATTTGTGCCACACTTTTATTTGAGCTGCACTTATTGCATTGTTCCCCAATGCCTTCTGAATCATCAGAATAGTTTTCATTGAAGAATGTTCAAAATTAATGTAAAATTTGATGCAAATTCATTGCTCTACTCACTCAGTCTTTTGAATTCGACAGCCACACAATACACATGCTCATTCAATGGCTCTACCATCCCCATTGACGAGTACAGTGAAGTCCTCATTGTTCACACATGTACATTCCAATACACTCTTCATGGCAGCCAGGTTACATCTATGTCCCGCAAACCATTTTCGTTATGTTAACAATAGCTGGGCTTTTTCCGGACAGACTCATACACCATAACAGCACATATGTAAAGCATATGATGTATATATATATGGAATATGTACAAACAAACAGTTGTGTAGGGTGGTAAGAGATTAGAGAATTTGGTCTTTTTTAAAGAATGTATTATTGTTATTAAGCTTTATCCTAAAAATTGAAATAAATGAATAGTCTTTGAATTTTCTATTTCTATATAATGCAGTCAATGCTCTAGGTGAAAGTATCTGAAAGATGGTGATTTCAGCACCTAAAATGGTAAGAGGAGAATTAATATAAATTTAGAAGTATTACTAGTTGGACCAATTTGAAAGGTTATGAACAGCCTTGAAATACACATCTGTCAAACTACAGATAAGTCTATAGCAGGGCTTATTTGGGCAAGCAGTTTGCAGAATTTTAAGAACAAAAAAAACTGTTTGATTCACTATTATTTTTTAGTTATGACAAGACTTTAAAAACACAATTGTCAGGTTAATAATGACAATGGTAGAGTGAAGCTGAAATACTGATTAACTATTTTCAGTATGTTGTTGGTTTAAAAAAAAAAAAAGACATCCCACTTTCCAGACTCAAGAGGGCAATTTGCTATTATCAACAATCTCGAAAATCCTTTAGTGAAGAAAATGTTCAAGGACAAATACTCAGATGAATTTCACCTGTGTTCTTCTCACTTCCTTTCACACTAGTCTCATCATCTAACCTCAATACTGACCTTCACATAAGCAAATGAATCTAAATTCAGATAGGGATAGCAAGAACAACACTGGTAGCAGAAAATGTAACCTAAAATTCATAATACCTATTTTTTCCCATTAAAGTCTATTGCATATCTTCTGTGTCAGGTGCTTTATACTTGCATTTACCATAATCCTATGAAAAAGACATTATTGTCCTCAATTTACAGATAAAGCAACAGAGTCCAAGAGATCGACTTGCTCGAGATCACACAACTGGGGACTAACAAACTAGGATATGACCCAGAGTTGCCTAATACCAAAGCTTTTCCTTTGTACTTTTTACACACATTGTACTGCCTTGACTTTTAGAAACCAGCAAAGGAAGCAGAGGATTGGGAGGAAAATAAGCAGAGAAAGCAATATTTGCAGTCATAAAGATACAGCCACTTACAAAGCTATTTTAACTGATAAGATTGAGACTATCGAAACTCCCCTAAATTCTAACCAGATGAAAACAAGAGGGAAATTTTTACTAGACCTAGTATCTTATATTGTTACAAAAACCGCCCAACTCTAAAACAAAATCCTTCTGACCCTAGTAACTTTAAGCAGAAGTAAAAGTGAAGTAGCAAAGCCATAAAAAACAAGTACTGAGAATAGAGTCCTGAGCCTAGGCCAGATATGAAGAGTTCTAAACTGAGGATTAAGCATGGCTTATAATGGTTAGAAAAGGGTCCAGGAAAGAGAACTAGATTAGAAACTGACTCTAAACTGGAAGGCTATAACAGAGATTATTCATGAATCACAGAATGAATGAGAACTGTGGGGTAAAGCCAGGATAAAACTAAGAAATGTGAACTGGAAGGGTGGGAAATAAAAGTGTTTGAAAACACTGGAAATATTGAAACATATGGTAAATTGTGAGAGAGTAAATTGTGAGCTATGGCACGGTTATATAAATTCCTGCTGCAAAATCTGGTGGCAGATTGGAAGCATGTGTTCCAAAACAATTCCATAAGATTCCTATTAAAGTTGAAAAAAATGAGTAATGAGAGTTTTGTGCCTTTAATGTTATCTCAGTCTCTTCAAAGGTGTATTTAGCATAAGTTTTTATTTTTCTTATTTTTAACTTAATCTTTATTGTATTTTTTCCATTACCATTTAGACCCTTATACTCCCCTTCCCCCAGCAATCACCACACTGTTGTCCATGACTGAGTACTTTTTCCTTTTTCTTCAATCCTTCCATCCCCTAACCTACCCTCTCCACTAGCTGTCATCCTGCTCTTCATCTACGAGTTGTCCCCATTTTCTAATTGGGTTGTTTGAGTTTTTGGTGTTGAATTTTGTTAGGTTCTTTATATATTTTGGACATTAACCCCAGACATTAAGAAGTATTGGCAAGTATGTACTCCCATTCTGTGGGTTGTCTTTTTATTTTGTTGAAGATTTCCATTGCTCTGTAAAAACTTTTTCGTTTGATGTAGCCCCATTTGTTTACTTTTCCTTTTCTTTCCCTTGCCTGGGGAGATATATCCAATAAATTATTGCCATAAGCAATGTCAGAGATTTTGCTGCCTATGTTTTCTTATATGATTTTTATGGTTTTGGATCTAACATTTAAGTCCTTGACCCATTTTTAATTTATTCTTAAATGTGGTGTAAGAGGTGGTCTAGTTTCATTTTTCTGCATTTAGTTGTCCAATTTTTTCCAACAACATTTATTAAATAAACTATCTTTAGTCAATTGTATGTGCTTGCTTCTTCTATCAAATATTAATTCACTATAAAGGTGTGGGCTTATTTCTGGGCTCTATATTCTGTTCCATTGTGTGTCTGTTTTTATGCCAGTATCATGCTTTTTTTTATTATTATGCCCTTGTAGTACAATTTCATATTAGGTAGCATGATTCCTTCAATTTTGTTCTTCTTTCTCAGGATTGTTGTTGCTTTGTGGGTTTTTTGTGGTTCCATATAAATTTTTGAAATATCTGTTCTACTTCTGTGAAATACATCACTGGAATCTTGATGAGAATTGTACTGAGACTTACAGCCAAGCTGGTAGCATAGATAGATACACTTTGCTTCCTTGCACAACCAAAAGAAGGACAACAACAAATTTAAAAACAAAAAATAACCGGAACTGCCAAAAAATATTTAACTGTATTCAAGTCTGATAACCAAGGAGTTAAAGAGCAAATATTCGTTTGGACTGATAAGTGGGGCAGAGATGGGCAGTGAGGGATGAGAGGATGAGCGGCAAGACAGTGGCTGGAGGACCGGGTAGGTGAGGTGCTGGCTGGTAGACAGGAAGGTCCCATATTTGCATCCAGGTAACCAGGAGGAACAACTAGGGAGAGAGACAGACTGCACAACTCAGGGTTCCCACATGGGGAAATAAAGTCTCAAAACCTTTGGTTGTAAAAACCTGTAGGGGTTGTAGTGATGGCAGAAACTCCCAGCCTCACAGTAGTATTTGATGGAGAGACCCACAGGGTTCTATAACATACACAAACCACCCAAGCAGGAATCAGCACCAGAAGGGCCCAATTTGCTTGTGGGTAGTGGGGAAGTGACTGAAAGCCTGCAGAAAGCCAAGCAGTGGCATTGTTCCGTCTCTGACCCCTCCCCCACATACAGCACCAAATCACAGCTATGTGGGTTGCCCCACTCTGGTGAATACCTAAGGTTCCACCCCTTAGAACAGGCATGTCGAGACAAAGAAGTATGATCCAAATGAAAGAACAGATCAAAGCTCTAAAAATAGAACTAAGGAATGAGAAAATAGCCAACCTATCAGGTGCAGAGTTCAAAACACTGGTAATCAGGATACTCACAGAAATCATTGAGTATGGACACAAAGTAAATGAAGAAGTGATGACTATACAAAGTGAAATAAAGCAAAATATATAGGGAACTAACAGTGAAGGGAAGGAAACTGTGACTCAAAGCAACATTTTGGGCCAGAAGGAAAAATTAAACATTCAGCTGGAACAGAATGAAGAAATAAGAGTTTGAAAAAATGAGGAGAGGCTTAGGAATCCCCCAGGACAACTTTAAATGATCCAACATCCAAATCACAGGGGTGCCAGAAAGAGAAGAGAAAGAACAAGAAATTGAAAACTTATTTGAACCAATAATGGAGAACTTCCCTAATCTGGCAAATGAAATAGACTTCCAGAAAGTCCAGGAAACTCAGAGTCCCAAACAAGTTGGACCCAAGGAAGCACACACCAAGGCACATCATAATTACATTACCCAAGATTAAAGATAAGGAGAGGATCTTAAAAGTAGCAAGAGAAAAGGAGACAGTTACCTATAAAGGAACTCCCATAAGACTAGCAGATTATTTCTCAAAAGAAACCTTACAGGCAAGAAGGAGCTGGAAAGAAGTATTCAAAGTCATGAAAGGCAAGGATCTACATCCAAGATTACTCTGTCCAGCAAAGCTATCACTTAGAATGGAAGGGAAGATAAAGTGCTTCCCAGATAAGGGCATGTTAAAGGAATTCATCATCACCAAGTCCTCATTACATGAAATGTTAAAGGGACTTATCTAAGATAAAGAAAAAGATCAAAACTATTAACAGTAAAATGACAACAAACTCACTATCAACCAATGAACCTAAAAAAAAAACAACTAGAACAGGAAGAGAATCAGAGAAATGGAGATCACACGGACAGTTATTAGTGGGGAGGGGAAGGGTGAGGATGGGGGGAAGTATAGGGAATGAGAAGCATAAATGGTAAGTACAAAATAGAGAGGGGGAGACTAAGAACAGTATAGGAAATGGAGAAACCAAAGAACTTATATGCATGACCCATGAACATGAACTAAGGGTGGGGTTGAGGAATGTTGGTGGGAAGGGGGTGCAGGGTGGAGGGGAATAAAGGGGGGGAATGGGACAACTGTAATAGCATAATCAATGAAATATTTTTTAAAAGAAACTGCATTGAATCTATAGATTGTTTTGGGTGGTATTAACATTTTAATGATGGTAATTCTTCCTGCCCATGAACATGGTATGTGCTTCCAATTATCTTTATCTTCTTCTATTTCTTTCCTCAGTGTCTTATAATTTCCCAAGTATAGGTCTTTTACATCCTTGGTTAGGTTTATTCCTTGGTATTTTATTCTTTTTGAAGCAATTGTGAATGGGATTGCTTTTCTTAATTTCCCTTTCTGTTAGTTCATTATTGGCATGTAAAAATGCAACTGGTTTCTGGATATTAATTTTGTATCCTTCTACATTGCTGAATTCACTTATCAGTTCTAGTCATTTCTTGGTGGAATCTTTGGGGTTCTCTATGTACAGTACAATGTCATCTGCAAATAATAACAGTTTTACTTCTTCCTTTCCAATTTGGATGCCTATTATTTCTTCTTCTTGTCTGACTGCTGTGGCTAGGACTTCCAACAGTATGTTGAAAGAGAGCAGTGAAAATGGACATCCCTGTCCTGTTCTCAATCTTAAAGCAGATGCTTGCAGTTTTTGCCTGTTGAGTATGATGCTGGCAGTAGTTTTGTCATATGTGGCCCCTATTATGTTTAGGTATGTTTTCTCTAATCCCACTTTGCTGAGAGTTTCTATCACAAATGGGTGCTGGATTTCATCAAATGTTTCTTCTGTATCTACTAATATGATTATGTGGATTTTATCCTTCATTTTCTTTTTTCCCCAGAGCAATTTTTTTATTTTGCTCTCCAACATTCAAAGAGATGTGACCTATAAAACCTACAATAAAACTAAACACAAAGGCCTTTTACTTAACAAACAACTCTGTCAATTACCAAAGAAATGAATTTGCATGCCTTACTTTTATTCCAAACAAAAAAATCCTATCTTATTTTTAAGTGTATTTTATTCATTACGCTATTACAGTTGTCCCATGAGAGGGGGGTTGCAGGGCAGAGGGGAATAAAGGTAGAAAAATCCCATCTTTAATATAGGCTCATACAACTGTTAGGAATACAAAAACATAACATCATAAACATTAACAATATTGGAGGAAGGAGAAGAGGATAAAATCCCAAGATAAAGAATCTTTCCCAAGCAACTGGCTGTCTTGTAGGTGTCAATAGTTGAATGAGGACAAATAGGTTGTTTTTATATACTGTACTTCACTTATCGATGAGAACAATTTACTCCTGGGACTCCTAAATGCTTTGATAGACCTACTGGTAGCATGCCATTAGATTATTCCTCAGCTACCACTCTGCTGTCTCAAGCCACAGCTTCCTCATTTCAAAATATCTCAGGATTATATAAATGGGAATATGACCAAAATGTAATACAAAACTGAAATTTGGAAAACCAGCCAGGAAAGAGTGTGAAGTCACAACAACTGTGCAATTTGGGATTACATTTAATCTCTTTTCATCCAGAAAAATTACAAACAAAACACTTTCTGTAATGAAGCCTTCTTATAAACATATTAAATCTTCACTCCGCAGTTTCCTTAGAATCCATCTAGAATCCCTCTAGATTCTATTATATTAACTTTATTGTTATTAAAAAAATTCCCATTTAACTAAAAAATAGTGCAACACAGTGACAAAGATGAACCAAATGAAAAAGCATGGACTCTAGCATCTGCCACTTATTTATTGTTTAATCTTCAAAGCTTGAAATTAATAAAACAAGGATAAAAATAACCTCCATTTTATACCTCCCTTATGTGTATTCTGCTATATTTTCAAAATCTTTACAAATTAATTTTAAACACTTCTATATTCTTAAATGAATAACTTTATGTGAAGTTTAAATATGTGGCAGAAATAAGACAAATATGAGTGATGGAATCAATATACATTGGCAAGTGAGCTTCATACCCTAATAAGGAACTAAGGAATCCAAAACATTTTGATACTATAAAAGTTATTTATTCACTATATACAGAATATGTCCCCTATAAAATGTACATGTCAATCACCAAAAAGTATAACTTGGTGAACATTTTCTCAATTACAGAACATACTAAATCAGCTGGGATAACAGCTCCCTGTCTGCCTCAAAATAATCTGATTATAGCACTAATTACAGTGTTCTTCATATCTAATGCAAAATGAAATACTTTCAAGGGATTGTTTCCTAATGTGTTTGAGGAGGCAAAGTTAACAATTTAATATAATTCTAGTATATTACAGTCACTGCACAGTAAACTAGTTTATTACAGATTAAACATCATTTTTTCATTATTTGTATTAATGGGATGCAAACAGAAATAAATACCAGATACTTTTAAATGGCAAGTAACCACAAAAATTACTTATCTTTGATAGTATATTGGGTTTTACAATTACATTGGATATGAATGGTGTGAAATAGTCACAAACAATACACCTCAAAAAAACAATGAGGCCATACTATAATGTTATTCACTAGATTGTACTCGGTAGACATTTGTTGAATAGGTGAATTTTTAATCTATTTCCCCCCAATTACCTAGTACAATTTTTCCTCACAGTAAGGGCTCAGTAAATGTTTCCTGAATATACTGACTAGGAAAGAGGTGAGAAGAGATGGAACCTCTTAACCGGATGTCAAATATTATAATTGGAATTTACCTGGGAATGAGTGTTTAAGGAAGATGTAAATTGCACATGGCATACAGGTAAATAAACTCAGATACCAACAAAGCAAACCATTAAGCAGAAAACAGTGCACAGAGGGAAGATTTGCCAATAGTAAAAAATGTAACTGACTTTAAGAGATAACCAAAAAAAGTTTATACCAGACCATACCTTTTCTCACCCAATTCAGTTTGAGACACACCAATAGAGGCACTGTAAAGAGACTCCAGCTGCCCTTCTTGATATTCAGACATCCTAGTTTCCAGTAATTTACTATGGACCTGTTATCCATGAATCAATATAAACCTGTTCAAATCTAGGCATTAGCTTCTAAAAGTACAAAGCTGAATTTCCTTTTATTTGTCCTAAAATGCTTTCTTGCATACTTGAAAGGACTTCAATTATTCCATGTAGTTTCAAAAATATTATTTTATCTTTTCAGACCAGAGTCAAAATATTCACATTGTATTCATACTGCAGCACCTTCCACCCACCCTTTGGTCACTTTAACTACCCTTCTTTGTTTCTTTTTCCACTTTCTCAGATCTTTCCTGAAGTGTAGTAAGCAGAACTGTACTGGGTATTCCAGCTGCCGCCATTTGCTCTATCATTGTTGGAATGGCTTCTGCTATGCTGTGGTCTTCTAGTCAGTCTACTGTTTCTAGGGCTATAAGACCTTCTACAGTTGTAATCAAAGGACCAACTTCTCGATCTCCTTCCACAACTTCAGCTTCTAGAACATCTATATCTGTTATCATCATCATAGTGTGAAAAACTGTACACATTCCTCCCTTCCTTAGCTTTCATCTGATTTGGAGTCTTCCAATCCCCCTGTGCAAACTGTATTTCAATTTGGCAACCACGAATGCATTTTCTGACCAAATTATGTAAATGTAAAGCACCTTCAGTGTCACGAACATCTTCAAACTGAACATAAGCAAATCATCTTGGCCCATGAGTGTAGAAATCAAGTGGAACATACACATACACTATAGGACCATAATGACCAAATTCGTGTTGTAAATCTTCAGACCTGGTATCATCAGCCACGTTCCTTACTAATAGAGACATGTTGGAGGGGGCACAGCTAGCAGGACATGATGCTGCATGAGTCTCTGCAGGGACACTAACAGGCTCAGCAAACCATCCACGGCTCCAGTGGTGGCTCCCCCATCCTTCATTTTCTTTATGTGCTGAATCACATTTACTGATTTGCAAATGTTGTACCAAGCTTTCATTCCCAAAATAAATTGCACTTGATCATGGTGTATGATCTTTTTGATGCACTGCTGTATTCAGTTGCTAATATTGCTAATATTTTGTTGAAGATTTTAGCATCTTTGTTCATCGGGGATATTGGCCTAGAAGTTTCTGTCTTTGTAGTGTCTTTATCTGGTTTTGGAATTAGGATAATGCTGGCCTTATAAAAAGAGTTTGAGAGCCTTCCCTACTCTTGAATTTCATGAGAGTGTGAGGAAGAGAGGTGTTAGTTCTTCTCAGAATGTTTGGTAAAATTCACCTGTGAAGCCATCTGGTCCAGGGCCTTTGTTTGTTGGGAGTTTTCTTTATTACTGCTTCAATTTCACTAGGTGTAATCAGTCTATGCAGATTCTCTGACTCTTCCTGATTTAGTTCTGGAAGATTGTACGTTTCTTCATATTTATCCATTTCATCCAGATTGTCCAGTTCCTTGGCATACAGTCGTTCATATTTTCTTACAATCTTTTGCATTGCTTTGGTGTCAGTTGTTATTTCTCCTCTTTCATTTATCATTTTATTTATTTGATCCTCTCTCATTTTTTTCTTGATGAGTCTGGTTAAAGGTTTATCCATCTTGTTTATCTTTTCAAAGAACCAGCTCTTGGATTCATTGATCTTTTGTATTGGTTTTTTAGACTCTATTTCTTTTATTTCTGCTCTGATCTTTATTATTTCCTTCCTTCTACTCACTTGGGCTAAATTTATTGTTCTTTTTCAAGTCCCTTTAAGTGTAAGGTTAGGTTGTTTATTTGAGCTTTTCCTGGTTTTCTAGATAGGCCTGTAGTGCTATGAATTTCCCTCTTATGATTGCTTTCCCAGTGTCCCACAGATTTTAGATTGTTGTATCCTCATTTTCATTTGTTTCAAGATATCTTCTGATTTCTCTCTTGATCTTGTTGTTGTTGACCTATTCATTGTTTAATAATGTTATTTAGCTTCCATGTCTTTGTGTTTTTCACTTCTCCTTGTGATTGATTTCTAGTTTCGTGGTATTGTGGTCACTGAAGATGCTTGATATTATTTCAATCTTCCTAAATTTATTGAGACCTGTTTTATGTCTTAACATGTGCTCTACCCTAGGAAAAGTTCCATGTACACTTGAAAAGTATGTATATTCTGCTGTTTTGTGGTGAAACGCTCTGAAGATGTTATTAAATACATTTGATCTAGTGTGTGGTTTAGGGCCTCTGTCTCCTTGTTGATTTTCTGCCTGGAAGATCTATCCATTGAAGTCAATGGGGTGTTTAAATCCCATGGTATGACTGTATTTCTGTCTACCACTCCCTTTATATCCATTAAGATTTGCTTCACATAGTTAGGCGCTGATATGTTGAGTGCATAAATGTTTACTAGGCTTATATCCTCTTATTAGATTGTCCACTTTATCATTATGTAGTATCCTTCTTTTCTTCTTACTATAGCCTGGATTTTAAAGTCCATTGTGTCAGATATAAGCACTGCTACCCCAGCTTTTTTTCTCTCCATTTGCATGAAATATCATTTTCCACTCCTTTACTTTTAGTCTGTGTGTATCTTTCAATCAGATATGTGTCTCTTAGAGGCAGCCTATATATACATCTTGTTATCCATTCACTATCCTGTGTCTTTTGGTTGGAGCATTTAAGCCATTTACATTTAAAGTGATTACTTTAAACACATTTAGTGCCATTTTATAGTTAGACTATTTTCCTCTGTGGTTTTCCCCCTTTCTCTTTTTTTCCTTCTTAAAGAAAGCCCTTTATCATTTGTTGCAGAACTGGTTTGCTGTTACCAAACTCCTTTAGCTTTTTCTGGTCCGGGAAGGTGCTTATTTCTCCTTCAATTTTAAACAATAGCCTTGCTGGATAAAGTAGCCTTGGTTGTAGGCCCTTGCTTTCCATTACCTTGAATATTTCATGCCACTCCCTTCTGGTGAAATGTTTCTGTTAAGAAATCAGATGATAGTCTAATTGGTGCTCCTTTGTAGGTAACTACCTGCTTTTCTCTTGTGGCTTTTAGGATTCTCTCCTTGTCTTTAAGCCTTATCATTTTATTATGATGTGGCTTGTTATAGGCCTCTTTGGGTCTAACTTTGGGACTATCTGAACTTCAGGACTTGTATGTCTTTTTCCTTCACCAGATTAGGGAAGATTTTGTTCATTATTTCTTCAAATAGATTCTTGATCCCTTGCTGACTTCTTCTCCTTATTTCCACAATGCATTTGTTGTTACATTTCATGATGTCCAAAATATTTATTAATCTCTCATTTTTTTAAATTCTTTTTTCTTTTTGTTGCTCTGACTGAATACTGGTTTGATCCTCTGCTTCATCTAATCCACTGTTTCTTTCTTCCAGTGTATTATTTATTTTAGAGATTGAATTCTTTATTTCTGACTGGTCCTTTTCTATGGTTTATATCTTTTTTCATACTGTCGAGTACAGGGAGCTGTTTCATGTGGTGTGGGAATATAGCTCAGCCCCACGCTCAGAAAGGCCAGTGGGGAGCAAGTCAGTGCACAGAAGTGACACCCACAGATAGGTTCTCCCATGGGGAACTAGGCCTACATTGTACCTAGGCTGCTATGAGACTCGCTTTTGCTAAAATTCCCTCACCCTGAATTGAGGCAGCAAGTGCTTACTGTAACTTCCTAAAATCTTAGCTAAACCTCCCAAGTATGGTGTGTAACCAGTTCAACCACTTTTCCCTTTGATCTGTAACATCCTTCTCTTTGAAGTAATTGGCAACATTCTTTCCTTTGTTACCTGTAAAAGGTAATCACCTACATCAAACCTGTGCATAGTAAATGAGGACCATCTTCAATGTAATGTACCCAGAAAAGCAATGAAAGCCTGTCCAGGCAGGGGCCAGAGCCCTCTCTATCACTTAGAGAGTGGCCATGCCATCCCTTTTTCTCCACAGGACTTCCGTAGTCCATGTATATTTGTTCATAGCCGCCACAACACACGGATCCTGCCAGCCAGGATCCGCATCAGCTGAGTATCTTTATGGCATTACTCTAAAGTCTCTATCTGATAAACTACTAGCCTCCATTTCATCTAGCTCTACTTCAGGAGAAATTTTGTGTGTTGGCTCTTTGAGCGGCCCTTCTCGGTGTCTCCAACTGTCCCTCCCTGGCAGACAGAAACCCTGCTTCTTTTCATAGCTGGATGTTATCTAGGTTCCTTTCCAATTCTGGTGCTGTAGCCTAGGGAGCCTAGCTTGGGGTTTATACCTCACTCTTCTCAGGGGGAACCCGTAGCTGCTGAACTATTCAAAGTTCCTTTGGAACTTCAGCTGCAGCCCGCGAGAGCCCAGCCAGCCCTCTTGCACCTCCTGTGCACGCCCTACCAGTCTCATTGTGGTGAAGTGGTTTCTTCTGTTTGTTCATGGATATAATGCTTCTCTCCAGCTAGTGTTCAGTTGGTTATTGAGGATAATTTCTCCACAATTGACTTGTAATTCCAGGTTAGTCATGGGAGGAGGTTAGTATAGCTTCAACTTAGTCCTCCACCATCTTGAATTCCAGCATAAGTTCTTCATTGAAAGCACCACTGATATGGTCCCAATCTCAAATATTTCAGGACATATAGTATATTTAAAATATTACTAATTCACTGAATTATTTATTCCATACATATCCCCCTTATAAGAGGGACTCCTTCCTTACTTCAATACTCCAGAAACAGTGAAAATCTCATTATGGCTAAAAGAAAAGATTTATTAAGCTAAGAGATGGAAGATGAACCCAGAAAGATATATTAGAAAGAAGCTTGAAGGACCTTATAAGCAAAAATAAGTTGTATGAATTTTATCCAAAGCATTAGGAAGCCTAAAGAGGCCTTTAAACTAGGAAACAAATTATTTAAATTTGGTTTTTAAGATGGTACTCTACAGCAATACAAGGAAAAGCCCAGTATAGAAACATATGATCCCAGAATACAAGACAATGGCAGCACCAGTGGAAATACACTGGTGACAATTCTTACACTAGTTATACTTTCTGATACTAAATCAATAGAATTTATTGACATAACAGACCCTATCATACACTTATTTCAAAACCTTTCACTCTAATCAAATACGACAATGATATAAATTCAAATTTCTAACATGGCATACAAGCACAGGTGATCTAAATACTTATCAACTGATACAATCATATAAAAATAATAAACATTACTTTACTTACAAATAAATTACAGATATAGACATAGATATATGCTTATTGCATAGTAAGAGTTGCAGAATAGCCCTGACCAGTGTGGTTCAGTTGGCTGGGCATCATCCTGCAAAGTGAAAGGTCACCAGTTCTATTCCTGGTCAGGGCACATCCTGGGTTGTGGGTTTGGTCCTAGCCAGGGCACATATGAGAGGCAACCAATCAATGTTTCTCTCAAGTTGATGTTTCTTTCCCTTTCTTTCTCCCTCCCTTCCCCTGTCTCTAAAAATAAATAAATGTAATTTTTTAATAAAACAGCTGCAGAATAAATTATTCATATAGTCATTTTAATAATTTACAAATTATCTGTTGAGTTTTAGCCTCTTTAATGGGACCACAATTTGGTATTTAGAACCATACCAAGCTTCTCCCAATATTTTCCTGATTAAAATGATAGTCATTGTCCCCTGGTACCCAGCAGCACTTTGTTGCAGCTGTAAGGCAGCTGGGCATGCCACCTGCATGTCATTGTCACATAAGCACATATACAGATGTCAGTGTTTCCCAAAGGGCATGAACCCTTGGTGCCTCAGGACACCTCCCAAAAATGGTGCCACAAAACTACCTGCACTGCTGCTTGCTCCACTGCTTCCAACAGGACACTCTGGAGTATCAGGCAAACACTGACGCTCCAGCCACCACATGCCTCCCAAGGGCCACATTAATCCATACCAGCAAGGTTACCAGGACCCATAATCCTCCTCTACAGATTATTACATTAGATAACATCTCTAGGTAAACTATTGTCTCAATAAAATTTACCAATCTCCCTGACAGTTTTTCAGTACAGGGTGGGGCAAAAGTAGGTTTATAGTTGTTTCTATGGGAAACATAATAATTAATAAATAATAATAGAATAAACTCTGTTTCATGTACTCACAACTGTAAACCTACTTTTGCCACACTCTGTATTTTAATAGCTATGTACTGGTACATATCAGTTAAATACCAGTCCTACATAAAAGGCCCCTCACTCCATTCCTTTCTCCCATCTATTCTTATCCCTTCCTATGCATCTAGCAATAGAGAAATAATGGCTGTTCCCCCAGAATGCCCTTCTCCACTACACACTGAATTATAATTTTCCTGTAAAGCCAGTTTGAACGTTATCTTTGTTTATAAAGCCTTCTCTTAAATTCTCCATATTCATATAGCAACTTTCTCTTTTTCAGCTCAACAATTGATACATAATACTATAAAGCATTTATAATGCATTTAATTATTCATTTTCATGACTCTTGCCCACTAGACTTTGAGCACCTCAAGCATAGAGACTATGCCTTATTCCTATTTCCTAAATGAGTACAGTGGTTATTGTATAGCAGAGATACTCAAAGCATAGTTATTTAAAATAAGAATGAATAAACACTTCAACTAAAAATAATCATTGTCTTTACTATACTGTATGCTATAATGGAAAATTATACATGCAAACTTAAACATGTACAAGAGTACACTATGTTTTCTAAATTATTTTAGAGAGCACAGAGTATATATGGCTTTGTAAAAGCAGCACCATGTAGCATCTCTCTCTGGCCTTCCCAATGGATCATCTCAAGTAGTCTAGTCTAATTAGTACTTTTACCAAAATGGGGTTATTATTAATGAGTTCTTTGTTTTACACACGTTATTTCACTTTAATTTAATTCGTCCTTATTTTCACATTTTTAACATATAAATTATGTATAATTGCTATCACTATCCTCATCAGCATCATTATCTTATATTAAATGTTCCTATTAGAACATACATTTGGTCATTTTTTATTACTTGTCCTTCCTTCTCTTCTTCCTCCTTCTTTTTATTTTTCTTTTTATTTTTTTTATATTTTATTGATTATGCTATTACAGTTGTCCCATTTTCCCCACTTCATTCCCCTCCACCCTGCACACCCCTCCCACCCACATTCCCCACTTTAGTTCATGTCCATGTGTCATAAGTTCTTTAGCTTCTACCTTTCCCACACTATTCTTGCCCTCCCCCTATCTATTTTCTACCTACCATCTATGCTACTTATTCTCTGTACCTTTTCCCCCTCTCCTCCTCCTACTCCCCTATTGCTAACCCTCCATGTGCTATCCATTTCTGTGTTTCTGCTCCTGTTCTAGATGTTGGCTCAATTTGCTTTTGTTTTAGGTGCGGTTGTTAATATCTGTGAGTTTGCTGTCTTTTTACTGTTCATATCTTTTATCTTCTTTTTCTTAGATAAGTCCCTTTAACATTTCATATAATAAGGGCTTGGTGATGATGAACTCCTTTAACTTGACCTTATCTGAGAAGCACTTTATCTGCCCTTCCATTCTAAATGACAGCTTTACTGGATAGAACAGTCTTGGATGTAGGTCCTTGACTTTCATGACTTGGAATACTTCTTTCCAGTCCCTTCTTGCCTGATAGGTTTCTTTTGAGAAATCAGCTGACAATCTGATGGGAACTCCTTTGTAGGTGACTCTGCCCTTATCCCTTGCTGCTTCTAGAATTCTCTCCTTCATTTTAATCTTGGCTAATGTAATTATGGTGTGCCTTGGTGTGTTCCTCTTTGGGTCCACCTTCTTTGGGACTCTCTGAGCTTCCTGGACTTCCTGGAAGTCTATTTCCTTTGCCAGATTGGGGAAGTTCTCTTTTATTATTTGTTCAAATAAGTTTTCCACTTGTTGCTCTTCCTCTTCCCCTTCTGGTACACCTATAATTCGGATGTTGGGATGTTTAAAGATGTCCTGGAGATTCCTAAGCCTCTCCTCATTTTTTTAAATTCTTGTTTCTTCATTCTTTTTTGATTGGATGTTTCTTTCTTCCTTCTGGTCCACTCCATTGATTCAAGTCCCAGTTTTCCTCCCATCACTATTGGTTCCCTGTGGGTTTTCCTTCATTTCACTTAATGTAGCCTTCATTTGTTCATCTAATTTGCTACCAAAATCAACCAATTCTGAGCATCCTGATCACCAGTACTTTGAACTGTGCATCTGATAGGTTGGCCTATCTCTTGGTTGCTTAGATGAATTGGCTCTGGGGCTTTGATCTGTTCTCCCATTTGAGCCATTTTTGGGGTTTTGGGGATGGTTTTTTTTGGGGGGGTCTGGTCGCAGCTGTTAGTAGTGAGGGGTGGAGCCTTAGGTGTTCACCAGGGCATGGCAGCCCAGTAGCTGGGTTGTGACGCTGTATGTGGGGGCAGGGTCTCGGTGTTTTTAGATTTTATTTCCCAGCGCTGGGGCCCTGGGGCCCCAGATTGCAAGTTCTGTCTCGTTCCCTCTTTTCGCCTGGATTATCTGCATGCGAATGTGGGACCACCTGGTCAGCCAATGCCTGGGGTCCAGTAGCTGCCTGCAGGCCTGGGTCTGCCAGCAGCTGTCTGCATGCCGGGGTCTTCTAACCTCCACTTCCTCCTGCCATGACTCCGCCTCTCTTACGAGTCTGAATGAATGGTTGTCGCACCTCCGTACAGTCAATTTTTCTCTCAGTTCTGGTTGTTTTCTCGTTTCTAAATCCTTGTTGTCCTTAATTTTGGTTGTGCAAGGAGGCACAGTGTGTCCACTTATGCCTCATCTTGGCCAGAAGTCTGTATTTTTTTTCTTTATTGGCTTTTGATGTTAACAATTAGCAAGAGCATCGATCATGACAGAATTTCACAGAGAATTTCTTTGATTTTAAAAATAAAGATAATTTAAATAATTTTTAAAATTTAGTAAAGAAAAACAGACTTTTTTTGAAAAGTTTTAGTCTCTCAGGAAAGCCACTGTGAATTTTTCAAAACTTTAATTACTGAAGTGAAAGTTTAAATCACTAGTTAACAATATTAATAAGGATCTCAATTTGAATTTCTGTACCCTGATAATTCTTCTCTTCCTAAAACTTAATGCCTTATTTGCATGAAAAAAGTTATTACAAAGCAATGGAGCCAAATAAACATTGCCAGCCCCTTACCAAAAAGTAAAATATTTTACTTTTCAAAGTGTCTGCAAGTGAAAAATAACAAAGCACAAGGCAGAATTGCTTATGTACCAGTCTGCAAGGAAAATGCCAACACTATCATTTAAATCAATAAACCAAAAGGGAAAGAACAAAAAGATAAAATGAATAGCACTTTCAACAACATTATTAGTATTTGAGAGGACATTAGTATTATACAGCATTTGACAGGATATAAAGACAACCTTAACCAAGAAGATTACTCAGTACTGTTTTCAATGCAGATTAGTGAATCTACAGTTAATAATCTATTTAATAACTGATATTACAGCCCCTGAAGGGAAACAGCTAAAAAATTATTTGTCCTACAAAGTACCCAAAAAGTGAAGTATTCAATTCAGTAAATGAAGATTTTAAAACAAAGTATTATAGTAATATTGTGTAAATTTGCAAGAGAAGTATAAATTCTAAAAAACTTGAAATTCAAATAACACTATTTTATTCCTAGGAATGTTCTTATTGCAAAATCTTGCCTGTAGATATAAATTTCGCATTAAATAATGTCTTCAAAAGGAAGAAACTAATCAATCCCAAGTTGCTGCAATACCAACTACTTTTGGCTATATACAAAAAAATGAGTTCAGAATACTACTCTCTGCTGTTCTGAACTTCAGTGTGTTGTCTATTCAAAATGAAAGTATTTAATTTAAAGATTTTACTTATTTATTATTAGAAAGAGAGAAAGGGAGGGAGAAAGAGAGAGAGAGAAACATGCAACGCTGTCTCTCACACGCCCCCAACTAGGGACCTGACCTGCAACCCAGGCATGTGCCCTGACCCCAGCACCAACTGGTGACCTTTTTGGTTCACAGGCAGGCACTCATTCCATTGAGCCACATCAGCCAGGGCTGAAAGTGTTTATTTTAAAGGTTTAGTTTAAAACTAAGCATCACCATTGTAATTCTCGCTTTACAGATTTTGTTAATGGTTGGTAATTGGTTTCAAAAAATGGCTTATTTAACCGACAGTTTCAAATATATAAATAAATTTTCCACAAACCATGTATATTATTAATGAGTATGACAAAGTGTATAGTCCAAAGCAATAATTCAACCTCATAATTAGGTTAAAATGACTCACCAGGGTTAGTAAATGTTATATTTTGAGTCCTAAAGCCAGTAGAGTATTGTATATACTTTAAAAAGAATATCAATGTTATTTTTAAGTAATAGATATTCTTCAAAAGTTCAAGTGGAGTCCTGACCAGTGTTGCTCAAGTGGATGTCAACCCACAGAGCAAAAGGTTGCTGGTTTGCCTGGTCAGGGCACACGCCTAGGTTGCAGGTTCATCCCAGTCTGGGTGTAAATTGGGTAGGAGGGACAACCAATGAATTTTTCTCCCACATCATTGTTTTTCTCCCCTCTCCTTCTTCCCTTTCTCTAATAAATAAATAAATAAACAAACAAACAGATAAATAATTTTTTTAAAGTTCAAGTAGCTATGAAATCCATTCACAATATAAAAAAAAATTACAACTTCACATTTGTTAATGAAAGAAAAAGAAAGGCAGTTAAAGAATATTACTACCAACTACTGAAGTAAAATTTAAAGAGGATGAATTTTCAAAATTCTGGCTGATAGCATAAAAGAGTTTCCATCAACTTCTTTTATTTAAAAAGAAATGAGTTCTTTCCTGTAATTTGCTACCAAGTACTTATATAGTGTTATTTTTATCAGTGGTGACTGAAGAAACTTGAAGAGATCATGGTTAAATAGCCTTGATCAGGAATTACGTGTATGTTTCAAAAATAAGGAAATAAACCTGATTTTTTTTTTAAAAGTTATACTGCCCTGGCTAGTGTAGCTCAGTGGATTGAGCACGGACCTGTGAAGCAAAGGGTCACTGGTTTGATTCCCAGTCAGGGCACATGCCTGGGCTGCAGGCCAGGTCCCTAGTGGGGGTGTGTGAGAGACAACCACACATTGATGTTTCTCTCTTTCTCTTTCTCCCTCCCTTCCCTTCTCTCCAAAAATAAATAAATAAAATTTTTAAAAAAAGTTATACTTACAGAGGCCAGCTAAGTTTCCCATTTTAGATGTTGGACAGATAGGTTTTACAATTCAACACATACTATCTTCCATAATACCTTGCATTTGTTTTGCTTATAATTATATGATAGAAAATGAGATTTATTTTTTAGAAAAGTCCCATATAAATACCCCCAAATCTTTTCCATTTTACCCCAACATGACATACTTGTCTATTATTATTTTCTGTGCATGGCATGATATGAAAAAGGTTTGGAAGCAGTAAATAAAGGCGTGTAACTATTTAGCTAAAATATGTAGTAGAGGGGATCAAAACAGGACTGCAAGCAGTAAATAAATAGGAGACAGATCATTACGGGTCTTGTTTGTCATTCTAAGAATTATGTACCTTTACCTGCCTTTGTCAACCAGAGATCTAGAAGAGAATTAAGCTCTAAAGTCCTAAAGCATCCATTGTATGTAATTAGTTAATTCATCTTTTATTCATCAACAATGGTAATAGCTATGTACTCATACCTGGGAAAAGTGGAAAAAGAATTACTCGCAATTCTGTGTGTTTCATGGTAGAGAGGAGGGACTCCAGTTAAAGGCTGCATGCAGACAGCATTGGAAAGACATTGATATTTTAAGCAAAAGGGTTATTTACATGGTCATATTTTTCATATGTGAAGCTCTTTCTGGCAGCAGTAGCATTTAAACAATTTTAACTAAAAATTCAAATGATCTGAGATCAAGACCCCAATGCTGATCTATTTCAGTGAGCCAATAGCAGCAAAAATCTAATGTTCAGTTCTTTCCTTTAAATATTATTTTAAATGGCTACCATAGGCCCATAATTACTTACCCATAATTCCAAAATCCAAAAAGCTCTGAAAACAAATTTGTAATTCTGTCCTAATTTCCTGATGTAAATTAGCATGAGGCTTTCAACAGTCTTTATTTAACCCACTTACAAATATTCTTGTGTTTCATTAGAGATACATAAACATGTTTGATTAGGGGCTGCCGTGCTGATCCTGCTAGGAGTTACATACTATGGCAATTTACAATATGGTATATGCACCTTTACATTTCTAAATCCAAAACAACTGAATTCTAAGACACATCTGGCACCATGAGTTTCAGTTAAATGATTTTGCACCTATGTTTTCAATCTCCATTTCAAAGAGCTTAGAGAGTTTAAGTGATTCTTCAAGATAACATAGCTTGTGATGGATAGAACCAGAACTTTAATCCAGATCTCTAAATCTGGTTTTTACCCCTATCCAAGACTCACCATAAATGAAAAAACTTTTTTCTGCATACAGGGACATTCTACATTTCATATATCACATAAGTGTAAGTTATTATAAAAAGTACTTAAGTTCAAAATTAAAAAATAAAGTCTATTTGTATCTAACCCTCAAAAATATTTTCCTGCTTTAATTTGTTTTCAATTTCATTGTTTTACACAGAAGAATTACTTCAATATCTGGCTTGAGGTCATTGACCTCAAGAGAACTATCCATTATTATACTGATATTATTTTTCATTAAAGTTCATAAAAACTGCAAAGCAAATAAAACAAAATTTTAAAGGGAGAATTTTATCCTAGGGATTGCCAAATTTTCTAATGCCAATTCTGTCAATCTTGTGGTAATTATTTTTTTTTAAATATTTCTGCCTTTCTCTCCATATATGGTAGAATTGCACTTCCTTACCCTGAGGTAGGCTTAATCATGTACCTTGATTTGACTTGATTTGGCCAATGGAATATGAGCAGCCATTGTTAATATAATGAGATCAGTTTGCATGACATCCATGTAACCCGGCAGCCAAGGAGAGTTGACTGGAATGCATATGTGTGAAAAAGGAGGACCTCACTAGTCAGTGGGGGTGGTAAGTGCCATTGAGTGAGCATGTGTATTGTGGCCTTCACATTCAAAATGACTGAGCAAACAGAGCAACAAATCTGCATCAAATTTTGTGTTAAGCTTGAACATTCCTCTGCAGAGACTATTCAAATGATTCAGAAGGCCATAGCTATGGGCAACTGGTGATTGGCAGATTCATCAGGACAATGTGCCTGCTCATGTATCAGGTCTCCTGCAGAGTTTTTTGGTGAAATATCAAATCACTCAGATGACTCAACTTGTGGATTTTCCCAAAATTAAAATCACCTTCGAAAGGGAAGAGATTTCAGACCACTGATGAGATTCAGGAAAATGCGATGTGGCAACTGATGGGAAATGGGAGAACTGGGTGGGGTACCAAGGTGCCTACTCTGAAAGGGACTGAGGCGTCATTGTCCTGTGTACTGTGTTTCTTGTATCCTCTTCAATAAATGTCTCTATTTTTTGTATACATGGATAGATATATACACGCAGGGTTCGGCAAAAGTAACACCTGCCTGAGTGTGGTTGGTAGGGTAATAATATGGGTCTAATAATTTATAGTTTTAATTTGAACATTTCACCTAAAATGTCATATGGTGTGCTTGAGTGTGACATTGTTTGTTACAGAATGGCATGCTTATGATTTTATCATAAAAGATTTTGTAATAAAGTGGGGGCGTTATTTGTGCCAAACCCTGTATTTCACCTGAGAGGAAACTTTAAGAGACAACTTGTTATTCACCACAGTCTCTCTCTTCACGTGCTCTCAATGCTCCAGCTAGTGTCTCCATCAGCCTGTGTGTTCCAAAATAAGGATGACATGGAGTAGAGACCCCAAGTGACCCAGAGAAAACATATTGCAGGAAGAAAAATAAACAGTTTTTGTTTTATGCTACTGATATTTTGGAACAACACAGCGTACCGTAAATTTATAAATTACTGCCTCCTAGCTCCAAATCCACCCTTCTTTGTCCTGCTTTGTGATACTGGATCTGGACTCTAAACTATTTCCCTTTTACCAGATAGCATGTTAAGCTTTGTCAGTAGAGGGAGCTAGAGCGACATTAAAGGAAGGAGCTACTCCTAGTTCTAGGTGCTCTGTAGTTTTCCTGAGATACTTGGCTGCCAGAAGCTTAGACAACACCCAGTGACACTCACCCTCCTAGCAGTGTTCACCAGCACCCGACGCGTCACCTTTCTAACAGTTTAAGCAGCACTCCAGCAGGCAGTATCCTAACAAGGCCCAATGACAGCCCCACAGATGATTTCCTGCTTGTTTACCCCAGACTGTGACAGCAATGAGCCATAGCCACACCCTCCTACAAGGGCTGAATCTCAGCCTTAGCCATGGGAGAAGGGGTGTCTTACAAGTTTGTTCCTTGCTTGGGTACTGGGCCTCAGCCCTGAAAGAGGTAGCTGCTCCATGCTATAGGTTGATAACCCTTTATATTAAAAGTTTCCTGTTCAAACTACTATTTTAGTTTGTTTCCTGACTGAACTCTATCTAGTGTATCCTATCACATCAAACCATATACTGCAGCATGAAATATTAGTAGTAGTTTTGAAAGACAATCTTGGATTACTTTTTTTTCTACTTCATTTCACAGCTACTTTTAATGTTTTATATACTTAAGTTAAAACAATTTATTATAATTTAAATACTAACATAAGTTTAAGACATGATACATACTACATCTTATTCTTGTCAGACTTCTAGGCTAATAACCATAAAAAAAGGACACCCATTGTAGGATAAGAAATGGCTCTTCAACCACCATTCCCAGATAAACCACATTCTTGTCAGATTAAATTCAAATCTTTATTTAGTCATACTGCAATATAAAGTTTATGATAAGTCTTAAATGATTAATAAAGTGCTGTATTTGGAAAGATTTCAATAACTTCATGATGTTAGTCACATGGCAATATTATTTGTTCTCCCCTCTATAAAAAAAAATAAATACAATTATCAACTAAAATAATAGTTAGGAAGAGCACTTATGTGCAGAGTCCAGAACAATTAATACTGTTGGTCCCCAGACTCCCAGTCCTACCCCCAGTAAGAACAACATTTTAATTCAGGAATAAACTGTTAAATTAAAAAGTGAAGATCAGATTGGTAGTACTTTGAAGGCAATAAAGTATTACAAATATTATCTCAAAGATATTACTCTGGAATTTGTGTCTCTGAATACAAAATGAATTTTTTTAAATAAGAACACAATGTCTACTTTATAAAAAACATACACCCAATCTTATACCTAACAGTACTCACTAGAGAAATGTAGGGAGAAGAATGTATCCTCCCTCCCAAAAGATGTTCACATCCTAGCCCCAGGAACCTGTAAATATGTAACTTTATACAGCAAAAAGGATTTCACAGACATGATTAAGGGAAGATAGTTCTGAAATATGTAGTGGGCCCAACATACATATGAATCCTTAAAAGAGAAAAACTTTCCCAGCTGTGAGCAGAGAGATACCCACAGAAATAAGGTCAGAGAGATGGTATCATGACGATTCAATGGCCCACTGACTTAAGAGGCTACTTTCAAACACTAGAGAAACACAGGCCTCTAGGAGGTCAGAACTGCCTTCAGCTGTTCCAACATGGAAATGGGAATCTCAATCATATAAATTCAAGGAAATGAATTCTTTCAACAACCTAAATGATCAAGGAGACATCCTCCACCTTTTGCTTCCAGAAAGAAATGCAGCCAATTCCTTTGATTTTAATCCAGTGAGACCCATATCAGAACTCTGAACTAGAGAGCTGTCAAAAAATACATTTGTGTTGCTTTAAGCCACTAAATTTGTTAGTAGTAGAAAACTAATACAAGAAGTACTATTTATAGCCTTGGAAGATCCAGGTCTTTATTAAAGAAAGTAACAATGTCCTTTCAACAGGCACTTAGAAATTAGGGGTTCATAAAAATATTTACTGATGGTAAACTAGATTGATATTCTTATGGCTATCAATACTTTACCCTTCTAGCTAATTTATTTATTTAATAAACACTTATGTGGTATTAATTATGTACTAAGAATTCTAAGGACTTTACAAATGAAAACTCAATTAATCCTCATAACAGCTTCTCAAGTAAGTGTTTTTATCCCCATTTTACAGATAAACATACTGAGATACACAGCTACCAAGTAACAGAGCTGGGATTCAAACCCAAGCTTGTCTGAGTCCAGGCACTTAAGCACTGGTTCTTAACTGTTTTCCAGAAGACTAAAGAGAGATACGGTGAACAGAAAATGGGTTTTGGAGGGAGAAAGATCTAAGTACAGACCTGTGTTCTGGTATTTGTAAGCTTTGTGACCTGGATCTTGGCACATAATAGACACTAAATGTTAGTTCCTTCCTTCAATTCCTGCTACAAGTCCAGACATATATTTAAATTTTAAAAAAATCTATATGGAACAGGAACAGTCTTAAGATAAAAACTGAATACTAGTCTCATACTCCTGAATTTCCTAAATTTCCACTTCTTTCTTCCAGTTCCACATTATTCTCAGATCTCAGCTAAGACAACCCATGGTACTACTACAAGAAGACTGTCTCTAGGGGTACCATAAGCTCTCATTATTATATCAACAGAAAAAGACTAGAGTTTACTGTAAGAATAACACTAGAAAGCAAGGGGAAATATTTTAAGAAATTAAACATGAGATATAGGTAGAGCAAAGGCTCTTTGATTTAATCTTAGCCATAAATTATCTCAAAAGAAACAGTTGACTACATACACCTTCTGGTTCATTTCTTTTTTTTCTTTTAATTTTTTTATTTATTGATTTGAGAGACACAGAGAGAGAAACATCAATTTGTCATTCCACTTATTTATGCATTTAGTGGTTAATTCTTGTAAGTGTCCTGACTGGAGATGGTACCCCCAACCTTTGGTTTATCAGGACAATGTGTTACCAGGGTATCCAAACTTTTGGCATCTCTGAGCCACACTGGAAGAAGAGTTGTCTTGGGCCACACATTACATATGCAACCACTAATGAAAACTGATGAGGAAAAAAAGGTTTTAAGTAAATTTACGATTTTGTGTTGGGCCACATTCATAACCATCCTGGGCCACATGCGGCCCATGGGCCATGGCTTGGACACCCCTGACCGAGCTACCTGGTCAGGGCCTTATTCATTTCTTTGGCTCAACTTCATTACCATGTTACCTTGTTCTTGTTAACATACTAGAAGAGTGGCACTGCCCATTCTGCTAATATTCTTCATATCCTTTATTAGCTAGATATCAGCAATGAACCCGGTGAAAAATGCTTTGTCCTGAAAGGTGCATACCCTCCACACTAGATGACCATTTAAATGTCTGTGCTGAAATTCCCTTGATTTTAAAATTCTGGGGTTTTTTAAAGCATGTTTACAAGATGACCCAACTCCACATATTGTCTCTGAAGATCCACCATTGCCCAAAGAATTTTCTGTTGGTGGTAGTTTTCAAAAATGTTAATAACTACTATTTCAAATAGAAAAATACTCCACACCATAGCAAAAACAGGGGGTCTATCATCAGGAAAGGTGGCTTAAACTCTCACATTACTGAACAAATGTTTATTAAATGAAAAGTTTTTTAAGTGGAAAAAATAATATTTATTAAATGCATTTTGTTCTCACTGATTTCTATTTGTTGCCCACTGCTTCATTAGTTTAATTTATACCATACGTCATAACGAATAGCTCTCTTGTTCAGGAGAAATAAACAATGAAACTTCTTACAAAAATGACCACTAAATCCCAAAGATAATCATTTCTTGAGGTATTAGCAGCTATTCACTCAGGCGATGCCAGATTTAACCATTCATTCAAAAACCATTTATATCCACTTACAATGAACCACCCACTGGGAACACAGGATTAAATCCAAATTGAAAGAACAGAATATAAATTCTTTTAAGTTCTGAGATAGACTCATAAGATAGTGAGCAGGCTGATAGCTAGGGGTACAGGGGTGGGTAGTAAGTGGTAGAGGGATGGAGCAAGAAAAGAGAGAGAGAGAATTCATGGACAGGGACAACAGTGTGGTGACTGTGGACAGGGGTATGGAGCAGGGGGGAGGTAGAGGAGGGTATGGGGGTATAAATGGTGCTGGATGGAGACTTAACTTGGGGTGGTGAACACAAGCACAATACAGTGTACAAATGGTGTGTTGTGCAATTGTGCACCTGAAACCTGTATAATTTTGCTAACTAGTGTCACCCCAATAAATGCAATAAAAAACAGGAAGAAAAGTCTTAAGCACTGACCCTTGCCATCTCTTCAGTCTCTTTTACTAACTCGCCTCCATATTTAAACACTATTCTCCACATCTTCTAAGCCATTTTAAGTGAGTTTTTTGACCATGCCCTCTCTTTTAGAAATGAAAGGTAAAGTTTGCAGGGGATGGAGACTTGGGAGTTTTAGTATTACTCAGATAATACAAATGAGGAAACACACTCCAAGAGGGTTTAATAACATAAGCCAGACCTTACAGTTATTAATAACTAGTAAAGTAAGGTTTCAGGTCAAAGTCCATCTGATCCATCACCCTTGCCTCCACTACCTCCCTCTTCATCACACACTATAATCCGTTCTTCATCAGTATTGTCAGCAAGAAAGTATTATTCAATTGTCCTAGTTAATTTAAAATATAGAATATATATAAAGAATTTATTAGGTACTTTTCTTATAAAATTAATATTTTAGCATGCATTCTGAATCTTTAAAAAATATAAGTTTTCAATTCTGTCAATGGTAATGGCTATGGTGATTTACATGTATAATTTTTATTTAAAAGTCTGCATGATTAAATTGCATCATTTATCTGACATACCACATTCTTAAATTTTCATTTAGCTGTAAGAAGAAAATATGGTAGGGTTTTTTTAATATTAGAATGAGGAAGATCATCCTAAGTATATCACCAACCCCAAACCATAAAACAAAAAGTAATAAATTCAAATACATTTTTAAAAATCTTGATCAGTAAAAAAATGGCACAAACAAGGCCACAAAACAAAAGACATATAAAGAGCGTCTACGATCACTAAAAATGACCAACAGAAAAAGAAATACAAAAAGGCTCTACACAAATGTAAAAGGCTCTCACCCTCACTGAGAAAACAGCAATTAAATCTACAATAGCATATTTTTCACCGAAATATTGGCAAAGATTATCACACATTGAGTTGGCAATTATGTGGGAAAGTCTCCCTAGTATATGTCACTTATGTACACTTCCTATATGAAAGTAAATTTAGCAATATTTATTAAAATATAAAATATACTAACTTTTGACCATAATTCCATTTCTAAAAATTTATCCCAGTGATATATTCACACATGTCCAAAAATGGTATATGTACAAAGATATTTAAGTGTTCTTCCTAACAGCAAAATAATTAGAATAAACTTACCCCAAAATATGGTACTAGTTAAAGAAATTACAGAACATTCCTAAAGTGGAATATTATGCAGTCATTAAAATGAAGAGGTAGCTATATTAATGAGTGTGAAAATTATCTCCTAAAAAGTAAACTTCAGGACACATGTGTGTTTTTTATATTTATGCATGCATGTGCTACACATACACAAATATACAGACACAAAATAGCTGATATATACACATATCTATTCTTGTATATAGGATTTCTGGTGTACTGTACAATAAACTGGCAACAGTAGTTGCCTCTGACTAGGGAAAATGGTTAGAAATTTGGTAAAAACATAGTAAGAAATTTTGTACCATTTATTTATCACCTATTAGATAAAGATTACAAATTGATTTTGGAAAGTACTTTTAAAGTTGAATCATCAAAATATGTAGAACTGCTCACCCGTTTTAAATATAAGCTAAATTATAACCTTGATCTACCAAGGAAATTTTTTTTTATTATTTCCTGTATATAAAAGGAGCAAATTACCCCTTTGACATTAACAGAAAATCTCAACTGAGATTGAAAAGATAATTTATACATCAAGAAACACATAATTTCTAATTTGTGACAACATCCCACCTGAAAGACTATGATATGCACACAGTAGAAATTCAACAAACATTTACCAAATGAATACCTTTCTATTGATTTCAGTGGGTTTGTGTTGCTCTTATTTTTTCCAAGTACCACACCAAAATAAACAAAAAAACAGGCAAACAAAAAAAGCCTCACTGGAAAATAAACACGTTTATGTTACAATTTTCTTTCAAAAAATCATTTTCCATTTACCCAACAAAAATGGTAAACTACCTTATTAACATTACCACAAGATAAATCAACATTAGGTTAACTACTATGCACAGGTGTTAAGGATACTGCAAAACACCAACTCCAAAGGGTACATTTTTATTCTTGCCCTCAAGAAGCTTACAGTCTTGAAAGGCAAGTCTTAAAATTAACATTAATCAGTAAAAGGACATTATAGAATTTACTGATAGAGTTATCCCAACTAAAAACTTTAATGGAATTCATATAAGGATAAACAAAAATAATTATTGATCTATTTAAGGATCTTTAAATATATAAAAATGCTTCCAAAATTCTAGTCTTACTCATGTAAAATGGTGTTTGATGGTGATAGGTTCAGCTAGGCTTGGAAGAAATTACTAACAATTAAATGTAGTTTTTTAATTGTTCCAGCTCCTAAGACAAGAAATTACTATAGTGGTCTCAATCTGTTTTATCATCACTCACCAGTCTTATTAAAAAAATCTCAGGCATGAACCTCCTAATACAGATATATTTATTTGTAAATTACACGTATCTTAATATTGTCAACCTATATAAAGTATCGGTAAAGCTTAATTTCTTTTTCAAATAAAAATAGAAATGTAAATATGTTTTCTTATTTTTCCTATACTCCAATATATCATCTTCTAATGCACACCCACTTTGTATGAATACTTAACATGAATACTGATCATGCAAAAATATTTTCATCCAAGTTTCAATTTTTCACACATCAAACTTTTTCTAACATGGTTGTTAAAAGACAGCAGATATGAATTTAATTTTTGGTTTATTTCTCTCTGGCCATGACCTTTCAGAACAGATGTTAACATGCAATTGAATAGACATCACTAAAGAGAAACAAAGGATAGTACAGTCATAACCAGATATTTGACACTTAAAAGTTAATGGGAAATAGTAACCACTGAAAAATATTAGTTTTTTTATATATAGCATGTGAAACTTAATATCCAATAGCGATATTGCTTAATAAACTGTCAAATTCTTGAAAATGATTCATCTCTCACTATAATTCTATTATTAAGCCTATTGTTTTCCTCATATTCACTGCCTATTATTTTATTACAAAAGACAAAATCACTTTCAAAGAACATTTACAATTAAATTTTCAAATATATTACATTTTAACCTCCAACTAACTTATTGTTAAAATGAAAACAAAAATAATTCTCAAACAATATAGGCCATTTTGAGCTAAGACTCTTTCCAAGACTAAGTTAGGAAGAAATGCATATATATATATTTAATAAATATGAATAGATTTTTCATCAATGTAAATTCATAGGCTGTTTATGTTTAGAGAATGCTTGTTTCTACCAAAATTGTAAACATATGAATGTACAAACATTAGATGTACTTGCATAATATACAGGTTTACATAGAAGTGTAATTTATTGACATGTAGCCACCTGAATAACCAACCCTTTCACAACATTTTTCTAGTATAGTGTTCATTCTGAGTAATTCTTTATTCAGTACTCAAAAGTTCAGTTAATCTCTATATATTAGAATAAACAGATTTGAAACTATAGTGAATTTGCCAATAAATACTATTATCTAGCATGCTATAAAGAAGTTAAAAAAAAATTCTACATCTAAATAGTGGGCCAAAGAAGCAAAACAATGTTTTATTTTGAGCACCACTTTGGCAACACTAATTTTATAACAATATAGTAAAAATATAGGTTAATACATCTAAATATCAGACTCTAAGTCACCAAAAGCTTGGCATTGTCAGTATATATAAAGTTAGGAGTAAGCTCAAAAGCGTTTAAAAATAATGTTCTATTCTTCTATTTGTTAAAATAAGCTACTTAAATCTCTTAATCTTTTTTTCATTTCCAAGCCTACTTACTAGTAAGTCACAGTTCCAGAAAGGACGTAAGCCCAGAAATTATCTTTGAAGAAGCAATTATTTATTGCAGTTAGTTAAGTCAGAAACATATTTGCTCTCTAGTCCTTCCATACTTTTGATAAGTAGTATTTTTATTAAACACGTAAAAATATTTGGTACTTTTCTCATAAATTTAGAGTAATATATTTGTTAAAGTATGGAAGGATACGTATTGACAGAATTATTTCTTTGTTAAGTGTATTAAAGAATACTCAATTCAACAACCTGTTTTTAAAATTTACATGATTAGAGGTTGGTGTGTTAGTTTCTTCACAGACTAACTCTACACTTTCAATTGTGTGTTTCTGTGGAGAATATGGAAAAACATATTTAATGACACAAAGGGACCATCCCACTTTGGCATATAAACTGTACAAGTTAATCTCTTAGTGAATAATTCAAGTAAGAAGAAAAAAGGTGAGCTGGAAAAACATAAAAAGGTTACACTTCTTCTGCACAATCTCTTTCACACACTAATGAGAAAACAAATCGCCGTAAAACATCTACAAGAAACTAACAAGAAAGCATCTCAACGCAATAGCTATCAGTCTGGACAGTTCCCTAGTGCTGAAGTTACACCGCCGCTAAACCGCCGTCTGGCTTCTGCCTTCTCTCCCACCCTCGGCCAAATCCCGGCAGCCTAGACTGTGAGCTCGAAGAGAACTTCACAAGGTAAGGAAGACTCCCAAAGTCCAGCAACGGTAGGAACTGGAGTCTCTCCAGGATTAAATAGATTTACTAGTTGCAAACAGGAAGAGCAGCAGAGTGCAGGGTGTTAGAACCCGCCGAATGGGAGGGGCTGGAAGATGGCGCCGGTCGCACACCCACCCGAGACACAGCAGAGCACAGGCCCCTCGCCCGCACCGCTGTCCTCCTGCCCGAGGCGACCGTGGGCAGCTCTGCTCTTCTCAGCGCTGGGGGCAGAGCTGCCCCGTGGAAGCGCCGGACGTGCGGCCCGCGGCGGCACCCGCGTCCCCGGCCGGCGCGCCTACGCCGGGGTCCGGACCAGGAGCACCTGTGCACGGCCATATTGGATGCACTGCCCCATCGCTGCCTCCGCGCAGGGGCGGCGGCAAAGAAGAAGGCACGCGCGAGGCCGGGGCTTAGCCCCTGCCCCGGCGAGGCCCGGGGAGCCGAACTTGCCCGCGGGGATATCGCCAAGGACGCTCGGGAACATTACAACGCCCAAAGACTCGCCAATCTCACTTCAGCCGGTCTCGCGCCCTCCCTTCCCGACACACACCCCCGTGCTGACACCCAGAAAGCAGCCCCGGCGACCGGCGCCAGCCGCAGCCCTCGTGGCCCAGGCGCCGCCGGCGGGAGGGAGGGCGGCGATCCGGGGTGCGCAGGCGGCCGCAGGGCAGCCGCCGAGGGGGCGGAGGGCAGGGAGGGAGGCGGGAAGATGGAGCTGCGTTCTTACTTGAGCACTGACTGCTCCTTCTCCTCTTCTTTCTTCTGCCGATCCATGACAGCCAGGATGATTTTCCTCTCCTCCTCCGTGAGGTGGCTGAGGTCCGGCATCTCGGGCTGCAGAGGCGGCAGAGAGGCCGCCGGGGTGGGAGCCGGGCGGCCCCGCGGCCCGACCGGAGCCGACATGTTTGGTGGAGCCTAACCACTCTGGGGAAGCTGGGAGGCAACTCCACTGGCGGCGGCGGCGGCGGCACCCGCTCGGGCGGCTGGGGCAGCCTCCGGCGCCGGGACAAATACATACAAATCAATGGCCTTCAATCCCAGGCGACAGCCCCCCTCCCCCAAGAAAGAAGGAGCGGGGGGAGGGGAGGGCGAGCGCCGTGGAGGGAGGGCGGGCTGAGGAGTGCGCTCCGGGAAATGTTCCCTCAGCCTCCGGGGGCGAAGGGCTGGCAAGTGAGCTGTTTGGGTTGAGAGAAGAGCGTGAGGCCCGGCCGGGACGTGGTGTGCGCCGAGCGGCGGGGGCGGGTGGTGGAGTAAGGTGGCGGGGACGACTAAGGGTGGGGTGACTGGAGGCGGCGGGCGCGAGGGCGGCGCGCGGGCCAGGGCGCGAGTGTGTCCAGCCGCGGCGGGGCGAGGGGCGCGCGCGCCACCTCGGAGGGAACCGGGGTAGCCGCCAGCCAGCTCCCCGGGGGAGTGCCGGCAACTCGCTCCTGGCGTCGGGAGGCAGCGTCCCGCGAGCCGGAGGGGCGCTGAGGCGCAGCGGAGAAGGTGGTGAGGCAGCGGGAGCTAATCTCCGGGAGAAGCAGCCCAGGCGTCCCGACGGCTGACGCGTCACTGGGCTCCGGGGCGCCGCAGGGAGATGGCAGCGGGGCCGGGGACGGCCACCGGAGACCCCTCCCGGCTAGAGCGGAGCAGCGGAAGCGGAGAAGGAATAACAAGGGCTAGCGGCTGAGAGTGCCGGGGCCGGAGCCCCTCGGCTGCCAACACCCGGATCCCGGCGAGCTCCGACACGTCGCAGGGTCGGGCGCCTATCCTCCCTCATCACGCGCGGGCTCGGGGTCCCTCAGCTGCCGTCACCCCTTAGGTCCGCGGAGTCAGCGCCTAGGGCCCGCTCGCTGCCGCTGCTGCCCGTGGCCGCCGCCCGCGCCGCCTCCTCTCCGCTTCCCGGGCTCCTCCCGCGGGGGCCGCGTCACCTCCCGGCAGCCCAGGCACAGGCACCCCGGGCGGGCGGGCGGCGGCCACCCCTACGGAGGGCGAGCTGTGGGCTGAGGCGAGGCGAGGCGAGGCTAGGGGTGGGAGGAGGCGGGCTAAGGGCGGGGGCGGGGGCGTCGGAGGAGTCGGGCGTGTGAGCTGGGTGGATGGGGGCGACCGGTGGGTCAAGTTGGGAGGTAAAGGAGTGGGAGCGTGGGGACTGGAGTGGGGGGAGTATCAGATCCAGAGATGGGGTGTGACCAGAGAGGAGGGGCACGCACAGTTGGGGAAAGGAGGGAACAAGGGGAGAGGGCGTCCGGGTGTCGGAAGGGAAGTGAGCGTGTGACCCGCTGGGGGCTCCTGAGGCCGTGGGCGAGGTCCTGGAAGGAGGGAGAGCGTAGGCCCAGCCATGTCAGGGTTGGGGGGCGCGAGGGGTTGCTTGAGAGAAGGGGAAGGGAGGGTTTGAGCGAATGAAAAGCTCAGGACCTGAGGCCCGGCAGGAGGTGCGAGGTGCGGTAAGGAAGTTCTGGAAAACTGAGGGTTGGTGGCAGAAATACATGCCTGGATCCTCCGCAGGCTGAGTGTGAGCGGCGAGGGGCCAAGGGCTTCGGTCTACGGGTATTTAGCCTTGTTTGGCGGGCCCTGTTCAGGGAGACGAGGCGAAGAAGCTAAGGGGGTCGGGCTGGAGTCCAGAGGGAGTCTGGAGATGGGTTCGGTGAAAGAGGTGGAGGGTAGCCTGGGAACCAGCTTTATTCGCGCAGGGTGAGTGCGGTCGGGTCGATCGACTACCCTCCGGGTGGGAGCGAGGCGGGGCAGGGACGGGCTGGGATAGACCTGGGGTGGGGCTCCGGGGCTCACCCCCACTTCGGGGTGTTCTTGGCCAGCGCAGCAGAAGGCAGAGTGGGTGAGGGAAGGTGCCCTTACATGAACACACCCTACCCCGCCTTCCACACTCGCCAGTTGAGTAGCAGACCAGGTTATGGCCTGATGACTAGCCTGTGAGGAGGCCTTTGGCGTTTGTGTTACATTTACCCAACTCCGTGCCTCCTTCCTCTGTCCCCTGGTACCATCTGATTAGCTCCCAGTCTAAGAGAGCTGGGGACGGACAACGCAGCCGTAGAAGTCTCTTGGGATTTCTAAGCTTACATTTCTTTTCTCACATGCCTTGTAATTGGGAAGAGGGAAGACTTTGTGTTTATTTTATTTATTACTCACCTGATTCAAACCAAACTCTCACAGTCTAAATAACTCAGTTTTCATGTCTTTGGAGCTGAGCAAACTAGATATCATACACTTTATAAATAAATAAAATCTCATTTTATTTAATTTTGTTTTTAGAGTTAGAGAATTTTTGTCTATCTCTAATCCATCCTCATCCACCTATGGGAAATTGGGTACTAAGACCAGCCAGCTAGTACATGGCAGCACTGTACCTGGAACCTAGGTATTTTTACTCCAGCTTGAAACCGTTGTGGTTTTCAACCCTAGCCGCACATTAAAATTACCTGAGTCATTTTTTATAACTACCACCTGGGTCCAACTCTAGACCTGGGATTAGGACCCTTGTAATGGGTATATTTTTTTAGTTTTCCAAGTAAATAATGTATAGTGAAGGTTGAGAACTACACTGAGTGCATTGCAAAATAGGTAATGGAGGAGAAACTGGGCAGGGGGAAACAAGCAAAAAGAACACTTGTAGGGAGACTGAACTTTTTTTTTAATCTAAAATTGAAATGTTGAGTTCTCTAATAGTCACACTTTCCTTTCTCCTCACATGCAATGACAAGTACCAGTAAGTGTACACACTTCCGACTTTAGGCAAGGAAACCTTTTGTGCCATTAAAATAGCTAAGAGCTCCTTTAAAGGGGAGGAGAACTAAAAATAACCAAAAGAGATGGGTGGAATATTCTACCTTATTCAACTATTTCTGAGCCAGATTTAAAGAAGTAACACCACCTCCAGCCAACTATCAACCCAAGCAGAAACAGAAGCTAGAATACACATACCACTCTGAGGCTGAAACTCTGAGGTTAAAATGGTGTGGTTATTTCGAGCACATAAAATGTGAACTTAAAAGTATTTGTGCAAACCTGGCAATTTTGGCTTCCTTTACAGTAGAGAGTCATGTCCTGGGCCCTGCACTGTTCTCTGCCAGTCACATAGCATGCTGGTTCCCTGCAGCTGTATCTGTCTGCACCCCCACTGGCTCTCACCAGCCTGGACACAGTGCCAGCATATGAAATACAGTGTGTGTGAGCAGGTATCCCTGGGACACCTCACTTACAGGATTGAAGCAGAACTGAGTGAGCTTGCTGCTACACTGTATTTGCTTTTCACATTTCTTCACTACAACTGTTTGTGTCTTTTCTACTAAAGGGAATCCTTAGGAGTGAAAATAATCATCTTCCACCCTGATTCATCTTTTCAAAATAAATATATGTCATATACATAGAATATCATATAGAATTTTAAGTGGACTACTTTTCAAAGTTGTGGGCCCAATTTAATATAAGATTGCTATGCTCAGAACAAAAGAAAGTAAAATAACCTTCAAAATATCTATGGTTAGAACTTACCACAATGTGGACCTTAGAGATGTTTTGTTTGTTCTGGTATACTCTTTTACCTAAACTGTTTATCACATCTCACTGTGTCCTGTACAGCATTAGGTTTTACTTGGGCATATCCCTCAAATGTGTGACAACATTTGAAGTTAAAACTGTGTTGTTCTTATTTAACTTTGTAAGTAACAGGCTATCTTCATTGAATTCTCAAGGTCTTAATGGGCCACCGACTAATTCCAAAATGCAAGTCCTTTTTCAGGTACACAAGCTTCTGAAGCCTGTGAGTCTGTGGACTTTCATTTTTTCACAAGTAAGGGCTACTCGATAGTAATCTTCAGAGGAGGCATATCTAAACTAAAATAGTCACATCACTAGACTTTACTGAGTGTTCAAACATTCTTGCTTAGATACCTGGCTATATCACAACGCTTGTAATCATTACAGCTCTTCTACACATGAATATACATGGATGGTTGGCATTTCTATGGTTTTTTCTAACAGATCTCTCTGCTTCTTTACTTGCAGCTCTATATTCCTTTTCCCAACACAGCGTGAAGAGCAAACCTCCAGAAACATCAGTCAGGTCATGTCACTCCACTGGTCACAACCCTGTAGTGGCCCTGACTGGTGTGGCTCAGTGGGTTGAGCATCATGCTGCAAACTAAAAGGTCTCTTGGTGGAGTCCCAGTCAGGGCACATGCCAGTTGGGCATGCGAGAAGCAACCGATGTTTCTCTTCCTCTCTTTCTCCTTCCCTTCCCCCCTCTCTAAAAAATGAATAAATACAGTATTAAAAAAAAACTTTGGAACATTTTTGACCTTTAAAAAATCTCTATTTTTCTCAGAACTAAACTCCTTAAATGACCTCCAAGGCCTGCATGAGCTCTCTGACCTCGTCTACTTCTTTCTTTTAGGCTTTCCTCTAGCTGTTACCACTGCCTATAACACTTCAGTAAGATACTCACTTGGTTCACTTGTCAAATTTGTGATCAGTTATCCAACCTATTTAATACTCCAGCCTGCCCTACCTACTTTCTGCTCACTCCAATCTCATTTACTTCACCCAGCCTCCTTTTTTCCCCATAACACTTAGCACTTTCTATATTAACGTTAATTATCAGCTGCCCCCTACTAGAGTATAAGCAGATAGAGCAGTATGTACCTAATGTATCCCAAGCATCTAAAACTACATGGCACATAATAGGTGTTCCAACAAATACTTAATGAGTGAATTTCTGGGGAGATGATTTGTCATCATTATTGGTTTCAGTTGGGCAGGAGAAAGAGAAAACTCTTACTCAAAAGACAGAAATGGGTACAGAAAAGTAAGATCTAAACTCTGTCAGGGAATATAGATTCATTTAGAATTAAGCTCTTGCCTACCTCTAGCCTTATCTCCAGCCCAGCTTACCAATACATCACCCTCTTAAACCATGACAACGTACTTGTACTTCACTGAATGTGTAGTTTCTTATCTCTCTGATTTTTTAATCCCTCAGTTTATAGATCACCTTTTCTACTCTATCATGTAACCTTCCTCTCAGTTAACTTCTTTGTCTTCGATGTATGTTTCTCCCTCCCTTTCTCCTCCTTCTACCTGTTTGCCCCAGGCATTGTACACATCTTGCTCACAGACAGCACTTGTCACTCAGTGCTGTTGACAGTTATTTCCTTGTCTATCTCCTCAGCTTGACCATGCATTCTTTTAGGGGCAGGGCAAGGAATATGCCTTTTTCTCCAATTTCCCCAGGGCCTATTAAACTATCTCATGTATTATAGGGACTCAATAAATGTATGCTGCACAATTACATGAGCAGTCACAAAATAATGAAAAAAGTTACTATTGGAGTGTGAAGAAAAGGAGGCAGGGCATTGTAGCAAGAGATAAAGCTGGAAAAATAAGTTATGGCAAGACTATGTTACAACCTTGTATGCTATGTTAAAGAATTTGAACTTGTCCTATAGTCAGTCACTAGACAGGCAGTAGAGAGTTTTTTTTAACCAGAGGACACACATGATCAGCTTTGATATTCAGGATAATATACTGCCTTTGTTTGTTCATCCATATCCAAACACCTGCTAACAATTACTGAAAGGACACAGATGTGCATGTGTAGGTTTATAGGTTTGGAGCCACAGATACAGAATTTCTTCTTCAGAATTTATTTTACTGACTCTTGCTCAGTAGATTATAATAGAATGATAATGAGGTCAAGGTCATGGTTTAGATCCCAGGGTGAGTCAGCCAGTGCAGTGGTCACAGCTGACTGTTAATCTTTGCCAGTTGTCATGATAACATGTTACTTCATGGCCAAGAACTGGGTGCAAGAATATGAATGGTTCATCGAAAATTAATCACTGTTATTGGAAAAGTAGTTCAAAGTGCTTAGGTATGGTTATAGGACCTTACATCATTTTAAATTAAAATAACAGTATTTTATTAGTGATAACAAAAGAGCACAGCATCAGAGAAAGTATACATTGTTTGTTCCTAGAAAAGAAGCTAGAGATTAGTATGATTTAATTATTGGGATTTGAAGCCAAGAAGTAATGAAAAATTTAGTGGATGTTAGTGTAGATAAGCTTTATTAATTACTTTTTGTGTATTTAGCAATATAGGAGGTTATTTCTTATTTATTATGTCATAAAACCCATAGAGCCATTTATATTAAAAGGATCTGGAGAAATCATAATCATCTTTCATTTATAACATTATAAAGTTATTTCTACTTTTATCCCCTTCTAGCAGTCAACGAACACATCTTTAAAGTAAAAGAGGACAATAGTAGAGGTTGGACATATAGACATAACTACCATTACTATTTTCTTAATTAATTACTTCTTCATCTTAATTACAACTCTGACCATTACAAAAGTAAAAAACAAAGTGAATTTTATGATATCAAATAAATTAAAAACCATTAATGAACAAATGAATCTAGGCCTTAAATATCAATTAAATAGTGCCCTAGCTGGGTGGTTCAGTTCTTTGGAGTACCTTGTACACCAAAAGGTTGTGGGTTCAAACCTTGGTTGTGTCTCGTACTGGAGGCAACAGGTCAATATCTCTCTCTTCCTCCCTCCCTCTCTCCCCTCCTCTCTCTCGCTCTCTCACAAAAATCAATAAACATATATCAATTAAATAGCAACAGCTGCTAATATCACAAAAGATAATCAACCAGACAACATGTGCTTCCTGATGGAAGAACACCACACAACCTGTGAAGTTATCTTGCCAAAACTAAATAAATAAAAACTGATTTGAATGTCTTCTAGATTCACGTACCAATTTACAGGAAATACTGAGGACACCAGACCATATCAAATAGTACCATGGGATTGCAATCTGTGGAATATTATAGAGTGTTCTATGGGACAAATTCCTTTCTCAACAATTATAATGCAAGGAAAAAAATAAAGGATGGAAGAGGGAATTCATACTATACTTTAAGTGGAACTTAAAAGACATCAAACACATATAAGGATTTGTGAACCTCATTTGGACCTTGATTTTTAAAGAAAAACTGGAAAAGAAAAAAACTGAAAAAAAAAAAACATATAAGAAAACTGGAGATTTGGACAGTAACCAGGCACTTGAGAATAATCAGAAATTATTGTTTTCTTAGATTAATAATGATACTGAGATGATGTTAAAACATAAAGAATCCTTAGTAGCACTAAAATACCTATGGATGAAGTTAATGAAATATCTGAGATTTACTTCAAAAATAATATTCAGGGGTGTCACACTCATTTTCACCAGGGGTCACATCAGCCTTGCAGCTGCCTTCAAAGGGCCAAATGTAACTTTAGGACTGTATAAATGTAACCACTCCTTAACTAGGGACAAGGAGCTTGGTGCTGCTGCCAGGTAGAAACAAGGTACTGGGCTGGATAAAACAAGGTGGAGGGCAGGATTCGGCTTGCAGGCCATGTGTTTGCCACCTGTGATATAGATGGAGGTATGAAAGGGGCAAAACTGGCCATAGAAGATAGTAAAAAAATCTTTCTGATCAAAGTTTTTAAAAAGAGAATAAGTCTCTAACTTCCACTCTGGCTGCCTTTCACTACACTAGGAAATCAGCAAACTCAACCCTTTATCAAGCAAGCATTCACCATTTGATAGATAATTCTGTTAGCGGCTGTCACATTTTTTACCCCCTTCTCATACCAACCATCCTATGAAGAGTTAGTATTATTTCATTTTACAGGTAAGAAAACAGCTTGAGAGGTATTTTGAACACAGGAAGAGATTGAATTTCAAGACAAATTTTCAGATCTAGGTCTCTGGGCTCCCTATCCAGTATTCATGCCACTATATACAACTGCTTACAATGGTTATACGCATTGTTATACATATTTATTCTGTTTCCCTGACTAAACCAGAGTACACTTTTACTTCAGTGTCTGGCATATAATAGCCATCATAAAACAGTTTCATTTCATCCAACTTCTCCTTAATAACTACCATACTTAAAATGTGAAAAGCAATTATAACAGAAACTAATGTTTAGTTATGTTTCAGTCACCTGACACCACCTCGGTTTGCCCAGGACAGTCATTAATCTGTTGATCAGATGCAATTATGTATTGCAATTCCTTTCATTCCCCAAACTATCCCAGTAGGCACCTCAAATGTTATGGTCATGCTATATTTAGCATAATATGAATTAGTCTCAGATGCACAATAGGTAATTGGTATAGAAAATCTGTAAAATTCAAATAGTGTGTTCCTAGAGGAAAAGTCCATGTCATAACTATCCTGTAATTACCATACTGCATGCTAGGCATTTAATAAATTTGGTTGAAATCAAGTTAATGAATTCTCCATTATAAAAGAGTAAAGCACTCTGATTAGCGTATGTTTTCCCCAAGGACCAGATTTTGACCCCAGCTGGAATTCAGAAATAACTAATCAGAATACTAGGAATATGGAGCCCATCTTCTAATGAAGACTCGTGGCAAAAAATGGATCAAACTGCATAGGGTTTGTAAGATAAGCATAATAATTGATATAGATGTTATTTACATAGGCTGATACACAGTGCAAAAAGATAGTCTTAACGAACTTCCCAACTGTAAGAAAAGATAATAGTTGTTTATTTGAAAGCATGTGGGAAGTGACTGTAGAAGTCTCAGTCGAAAATCTAATCACTTAGAAAGAGCTTGCAATCCAAGGTTCCCACAAAATTGTGGCTTTTGGTGACAAGGGTGGGTTTATCTTCTACAATGTGAACTGGCTGCTATGTACTTCAAATGTCCCCTTCTGCCTATGATGATCATTTTAGTCTTATCTAGATAGTGCCTGATCCAATTGCTTTAGTCCATGTTCTTTACTCTGCCAGACACAGTGAAATTCAAGAAACCACAGCCTAGATCTGATGAAAGGAGATTCGGAGCTTACTATCAGCTGTGTAGTGATGGTACTGCATCCCTAATTACTTCACTATCTTTCTGATTAGTGTCATATAACACTAAACTGAAAAGGAGATAGAAAAGAGTCCTGTCATTTCCCACAAAGGAAAGGTGAAGAAAAGATTAGCAAAAGAGATCAAGAATAATCCAACTTTATTAGAGCCTGTACTTAGTCAAAGGAAATTTAAGTCATTTAAATACCAGAGAAAGAAAAGTAAGTTTATCATATTTATTGCCTGGATATTTTGTGGGGTGCCTAGTATATATAGAGAAAGTGTCACCTTGCCAATTATTTTGGAAAAGTCATCCAACTTTGGGGGCTTCAATTTTTCTCTTGTAAAATAAAAATTCTCTAAAGGTGATCATTAAGATTCTCTATATTTTTCAAATGTGATGATTCTATGAAATACTGCAATTAGCTAATAGTCGCTTCTGAAACATATTCAGACACCAATCATGTATAGGGAACTATTGAGAACAACATAACTATATAAGAAATAATGTCTACCTCAACAAGTTCAGTATAACATGAGAGACATACAAATACTTATAATCCATGATGGTATGTGCTACAAGGGAGGTATCTATAAAATTCTGTGGGAGTGCAATGAAGATATGCCTAACTTATGAGAAACCAAAGTAAGAAAAATTCTGAATGGCTTTCTAAGACCAGGAAAGAAAATTATTTAGGCAAAGGGACAAAAATGAAAACATGGAAGTGCAAATTATTTTATATGACGTGGAGTATGGTTTTTAAGAAATTGGGAAGGGGCCACTGCTGGAGATGAGCTGGAAACTAACCAGAACCTCAAAGATATGCTAAGGAATCTGGATTGCATCCTGCAACCGTGCTTCTGACTTGAATGAGCATGAAAATCACCTTTGTAGATTTCATTAAGATGCAGATTCTGATTCAGTTAGTTTGGGGTGGGGCCTGAGATTTTGCATTTCTAATGAGCTCTAAGTGATGCTTCCTATACTGTTGACCCATAGCCCACATTTCCAGTGTGATCTGTATTCTAAGCAGGGAAGTGATATAGCAAGATTGTTTTTAGGAAAGCTTTCTATATGAACAGATAGGAAGTGAGATGGAAAGGAGCAAGAGTGGTAGTAAAGAGAAAAATTGAGACATTATTAAAATAATAAAGGTCACACAGGACCTGTATAGTGATGATGGAAGTGGAAAGGAGATGATATCTTTAAGATAGCTTTATGATGTGGGATGAATAGGACATGTCACAATCAGCTGTGACATGTGAGGGAAACAAAAGTCCACACAAGCCTCACTTAATTTGATTTAAATGAACAAATTCTCATTAAATCAATGTTGAACTGCACCCCAAAGATAAGAAAAGGCTATAAAAATACAGCCAAAGAACACAGCTGCATAACTCATAGACACAAACAACAGTGTGGTGATGGCCAGAGGGAAGAGGGGTTGGGACTGGGTGGAAGCAGGCAAAAAGGGGGGAAATGGGCTTTCTATAATAGTATCAACCATAAAAATAAAGAAAAAAAGTGTATTTGTTTGGATACAGCAATCTTTTGCCATTGTTTTATTTAACCCTGTAATAGTCTAAGGTCGATCTAGAGATGTACTATCCAGTATAGTAGCTCCTGGCCATAGCTGCACTAGCTATATATGGCTATTTAAATTTGTATTAATTTATTATTATGTTAATTAAATGACATTAAAATTTTAGCCCTTCAGTTACACCAATCACATTTCAAGTGTTCAACAATTGTATGTGGCTAGTGGCTAGCATTTTACATAGCACCAATATAGAACGTTTCCATCTCAAAAGAAATTTCTCCTGATAGAGGAATATTTAGGCATCTATATAGCAAGGAGTCAACATTATGAAAAAATCCCACTGTTTTTATTCTTTATTTCTTTTATTCTTGGAAGATATTTTAATATTTTTTAAAAATGCAACAGTCGCCCTGGGCAGTGTGTGTCAGTGGATTGAGTGCCAGCCTGTGAACCAAAGGGTCACTGGTTCGATTCCCAGTGAGGGCACATGCTTGGGTTGCAGGCCAGGTCCCCAGTTGGGGGCATGCAGGAGTCAACCACACATTGATGTTTTCTTCCTCTCTTTCTCCCTCCTTCCCCTCTTCTAAAAGTAAATAAATATATAGAGAGATTTTTAAAAATGCAACAGTCAGTGAAATAAAATATAGTAATTTTGAAAACCATATTGAAGGTAAAGACATCTTAGCAGACTCAATAACACCATTTTCCTTTGAGAAACAACACCAAGGTTTGGAAATCCCAGATGTCATAAGATCATAACCCCCTTGAGAAAATGAGCTCATCTGTAAGTAGGTCCATGAGAATAACAGACACATTCCTCGTATGTAAGCAATGGATAGATAAGGTGCAATTTTAAGCCTTGTGCAAATGCTATGAGTAGTTTAGGCAAGAAAAAACTGAGTACAGAGGTTTAAAGATAGAGTCTGTTCCAGGACTTCCCCATAACAACAGTTTACCAACAGGGAAAGAATGCTTTACCACTTAGGTTGCTTTCAGTGATATCTAAGGGAAATTTCAACAAAATCTGACAAATAGTAAGGAAATATATTGGCTCATTTAACTAGAAAACCCATAAGTAGATAAGGTTTCAAAATTGGTTGATCCAGCATCTAGTTATGTTTTATCAGGGACTGTTTCCTTCTATATCTGCACTTCACTGTCCATGGTGTTAACTTTATTTTAACAGTGATTCTTTTCACTGACACAATATGACTCACAACAACAATCAGGGACTTTCCATATCTGAGCTAGTCCGTTCCCACATCTAGCCAACTGAAGTTGCAAACTGTGCATGGAGTGAAGAAGCACTTCTAATCCATCCCCCAGGGAAGGGCGGGCCGTGCTCTGATGTCTTAGGTCTCGCTAACCTGAAAGCACCTGTAGTAAGTGAGTGGGACCACCTGATGTCTTCAACCCAAACCATGCGGTTGACACATAATGGGGGGAGAGTAGAATAGATGTTGGGGAAATAGCCTTAATATATATTTACTAGGTCAGCAGAAAAAGAATTTATATTAACTTATGATATATATACAAATGTTTCCATTTATATCAACTCATTTTTTTAATCTTTACATTTAAAGTAGTATTTTCATGATAAGAAAATACACTGTGAAATGTGAAAGTGAGCAAATAATGTTTCAGATTCACAGATGAAAATCACATTACAGAGAACATAAGGAAGAAAATGGTGGCATGAAGATGGTAAGTTTTACTTTTTTGGTACAGCCACAAAAAAGTGGGGGAAATAGACTCAAAAAGAATTGAAGGTATGTTATAAGGATGACTGGGATATACCTAGAGTTTTTTACCCTAAAACTCTAGGTGACAACCTTTGATAAAATGGAAGCAGTACCAGAAGGACTTTGGCCATGCCACTGTTAAAATACATACACATGGGGTATTAACTATCATATAAAATTTCTAATATGCAAATATATAGTGAATTGATTACCATTATAAGATATAATCTTATGTGTGTGATTGCTTATATTTTCTCCACTGTTGATTGGAGCATTTTTATCCAAGTTCGGTAGAAGCATTGCAAAAGTTAAAGTAACTAAAAGTTTGTTTCCCTGAAGTTTTTTTAGGTACCTGAAGGGACTCCAGGTGGATGCAGGAGACTAAAAAAATAATAATTCCCCCACTTTGTTTTACTCTCATTTTATGTATAATGATAAAGCTATAGTTTCAACTACTATATCAATGAATATAATATCTAAAACTGTATCCCTAGTTTCAGTCCTTCATTCTCAGCTGTCTATACAATATTTACACTTGACTATTGCACTACCACTATCAAACTTAATGTGCCTAAAACAGAATTCATCCACTATCCCCTTCCCCAACAACAAAAAACACAATTCCTTTTCTTTAAAACTATTTCTTTAACAATTTTGTTTATTTATTTTAGACAGAGGGGAAGGAAGGGAGAGAGAAAGGGAGAGAAAGATCAATGTGTGGTTGCTTCTTGCACACCCCCTCCTGGGGACCTGGCCCACAACCTAGTTGTGTGCCCTGACTGAGAATCAAACCTGCAACCCTTTGGTTCGCAGGTCAGCACTCAATCCACTGAGCTACACAAGCTGGGGCAACAGTTCTTTTCTGATTTCCATTTTTCTGTCATTAGAGCCATCATTTCATCCAAAATCTTCTGAGTTACAATGTCAAAAACATCTGTGATTATTCCTTATGTTTTTCTTACATCTAATCAGCCCCTACATGCTATCAATTATTTCTTGCAATATCTCAGAGATAGCCCCTAAATTATGCTCACTGCCACCACTTTAACCTAGGTTACTATCACATCTCACTCAAATAATTGCACTATCCTAGGCATCACTGGACTTTACAAGTCAGTATACCACTAATTAGCTGTTTCATTTTCAGTATCACAATCTTTGAGCCCCAAATTTGCTATAAACTGAATAGAATTGGAAAAAGATTATCACTATGTTCTTTTCAGTTTTAAACTTTTGTGGCAGTCATTCTACCATAGTCAGTTCTACTTACAGTCAGTTCTACTCTTTCCCTTTAAATCATTCTATATGCTGCTGCCAAATTAACCCTTTTTTTAAAAAAAAAGCCACCACTTTATGACATGAAGAAGGCGGACTAAAAAACCAATAGCCAAAGAGTGCCGGTTCTAAGGTCAGAATGCAGATTCTGATCCCACCTTTGCCACTTACCAGCCATGTTACATGAACACGTTCCTCATCCATCAAGTGAGGGAAAAGATAGCATCTCATCAAACGTTTTAATGATTAAATGAGGTAATACACATATAATGCCTGGTACATTCTAATTGTTCAATAAATGTTTGTTATTCTTACATTTCGCAGTCAAAATCCATTTATTGACCCTGCCTGTTAAACAAATCCAAAAATCATGGCCTGAATTTTAAATTTTTCTACATCTGCCTCTGAATCACTTTTTATTATACTTGCCCTTACTATTGCATTCCATTGACCCTCCACCCCACACTGGTCTACTCTTTATCTTCAAGAGGTCCCTGGCTTATTTGCATGTCTTCAATATCCCTTATGCCTGGAACACCCCAGTCTCTTTACTTGTTTGAGGTGTACCCATCTAAGTCAGAAGGCTTTTATGCTTATATGTCATTGTAATATCTAGTGCTGGTGAGAGTGTCAGGGAGAAAGCACTCTTGCTGGCAACCTACTGTAAGTTTGTGTGACCTTTGTTAGTGGACAGCCTTTGGCAGTCAGTAAAGAATGTGGCCCTGTCAGCGTGGCTCCGTTGGTGGGAGTGTTGTCCAGTACACCAGAGGGCAAGTGCCTAGGTTGTGGGCCCGTCAATATGTTTCTCTCCCTCACATTGGTGTTTCTCTCCTTTTCTCTCTCCCTTCTTCCCTTCCCCTCTCTCTAAAATCAGTGGATATGTCCTTGAGTGAGGATTTAAAAAAAAAAACAATGTAACTTGCATCTACCATTGGACATAGAAATTCTTGCATGAGTACAGAAAAATGTGTAAAAAAGATGTTCATCTTAGCATTGTAATATCAAGACAACCGAAAATAACTTTACAATTATTAATAAGGGATTGGTTAAATAAACTATGGTACTCTGATATAGATGGAAATCTATGCAAACCATTAAGAATGATGTAACTCTATAGAATTATATAGGTGAAACCTATGTAATTTTATTAAGCAATGTCACTCCTATAAATTCAATAAAAATTTTAAAAAAGAATAACTCTTTTGTACTAGGGTTATGGAAAGGGCTCCAAGACATATATTAAAATAAAAACACAAATTAGCAGAACAGTATGTATGTTATGATCTCATTTCCCTTAATTACATGTTGTATATGCATAGAAAATTTCTAAATGGTTTTGAGTAAAAGTGTTAGTAATGGTTACCTCTATAGAGTGGAACTGGAGAAAGAATGGCTGGGGAAAAAGGGAAAAATTTTTGAATTTTTTTGCTATGATGTAGTTTATTTTTTTAATTATTTAATATAAATTATAAAAACTTACACCATACAACATAAATTTCTAAATTTGTACAAATGCCAAAAGATTTTTCCTAAATCATACTCCTTAATTTTTTTTAGAGAGAATTTTTATAAGAGTTTATTTGAGCCAAACAGACAACATGCGCTGGGCAGGAAAATCTCAAATGTTCACAATAATCTTCAAATGTAAATTTAAGTTTTTCTGTGAGTCAAAGCATTAAGGATAAACACTGGCCTGGTCATTTTACATACTATTGGAGAAAAAAGAACTGAAAAACATGACCCATCACCTAAGTAGCTCACCATGATGCTATTAAAGCATTTAAAAATGAAATGGTTTTTATCTGCACTCACTCTAAGGATAGAAGGATTTCAGTAATAAAAGGCATCTGTGTTGTAAAAGCTAGAGTAACTGGAAAAGGCCTCATTCTGGCAGTGGGATTTTAACTGAAGTGAATATGAGACAATTTAGAAAGGGAAGAGGCAAGGTCACTTCAGCAATGTACTGGCAGTAGCATAGGCATTAAAGCAAATGTGCTTGGCATTGTGGGGGCAGCACCTAGACAGATGTCCCTGTCTGAAACGCCAGTATATTTTATGCAGTAGTGGGAAGTAAAATTTGCACAAGTAGAATGGAGTTGAATTGTGGAGGGCTCTCATTTCTCAGAAAGAGAAGCTTGGCCTTGATACTCTAGGCAATGCAGATTCTTGAGAGGATGAGTGGTGACATGATAAAAATAATTATTAGAAATCTTAACCTGATAGGCATATACAATATAGATTGAAATAAGGTGACCAGTACTGGGGTGATAGTAGTGGAGAAGGAAAGAGGAAAGTGAAAGTAGAGAAAATGGTTAATACAGGAGGATGTAGGGATAGTACAGATATAGTATAGATAGGGCCCCAGTGGAGCAAAGAATCAAATGTAATTCTCATTTTTTTCTAGCCTGCAAGCCTAGGAGAACTGATACCAACACTCTAGGTGACCCTGTTAATTGGTTGATTGAAGCTAATGAGAACCATACTTCTCCATCCTTTATGTTCCTCCTGGGCATAATCTTCTGTTCTTTTCAAATACAGGAACATTTTATGTGCACTAAGGTTTTTTCTCCCAAGTCATTCTTGTTATTTTATCTCAATTATATTTGTAAAGACCCAACCTACAATTCCCCGGATCTCAATGCTATTTCTTTTATTTTTAACTCTTCTAAGCTTTCCTCAAATTGAATTTTTATATTCTTTTTCTATTTCTCATATTATTTCAACTCTGTTAAATCTCCTACTCCTGATTATTACTAAATACTTAAGCCATTGGGGAGTTATCTTTGTACCAGCCCAGCACAGCCTCATGTGGAGTAGGAGTAATCACCAGGCACCATGGGGGTCTATAATTAAATTTATGATAATGGTAATAGTCAAAAATCTTCCCATGTCTTTCTTTAGTCTGATGTTGCTGAGATTTTCATCGTTATTTCACTATCTCCATCTCTTAGGGAAACCACAAAAGTTGATATGTTTAAGAATAATCTTATAGTCCTGGCTGGTGTAGCTTAGTGGATTGAGCATGGGCCTGCAAACCAAAGCATCACTGGTTCGATTCCCAGTCAGGGTACATGCCTGGGTTGTGAGAAGCAACTACACATTGATATTTCTCATCCTCTCTTTCTCCCTCCCTTCCCTTCTGTCTGAAAAAAATAAATAAATAAATAAATAAATAAATAAATAAATAAATAAAATCTTTAAGAAAAGAATAATCTTGTAAACTTTGTAAAAATATTACAAGCTATGTCACAATGCCATGCCCTTTTCTTCCAAAAACTGAAACATAAAACCATCTGAAGTTTATTCAGTGAAAATGAAACAAGGAAGGAGAAATCTCTAGGAGGAGAAGTCAAGTAAATTCTTTCACTTCCATTTTTATCGTTCCTTGGGAAGATTTTTCCTGTCCCACTTTGAATTATGCTGGTTACCAAACTCTGGTCCAAATGTGAACAATATAGCCTTCCTTAGTTCTCCTTAGGACAGAAGAAATAAGTGGTCATTTTGAAAACTTTACTAAATATTAAGATAGAACAAAATAATTAAAGAAAATCACAAAAAAATCAAGCAGAAAATGTTAAGTTTTTAATGAGGTAATTATAACTGTACAGCAACCTCGAAAGATTAGATCAATTTTGCAAGTATGGTTTCCTTCTCTTTCATCTCCCTGCCTCTGTATGACAGGGCATCTCATTTACCATTCATTACAAAGGAGCTGTTGTCATGTCATTCTCAGATCAAGGTTTAAGAGACAAATTTTAATGTCTCAGTCTAACTAGTCTCATGCACTTCAGGTTTCTAGTCCGAGATATACACCTACCTTATCCATAGGGGATTGTTGGGATTTTTACAGTTCACACAATGAGTTGTCTTTCCAGATGAAGTTGATGGAACTGCCAAATTCCTGAGTCTGCAGAGAAGTGATCTAAAGCATTATCATCATCATCATTTTTTTTTAATTATATTTTATTGATTATGCTATTACAGTTGTCCCATTTTCCCCCCTTCATTACCCTCCACGCTGCACACCCCCTCCCACCCACATTCCCCCCTTTAGTTCATGCCCATGTGTCATAAGTTCTTTAGCTTCTACATTTCCCACACTATTCTTGCCCTCCCCCTGTCTATTTTCTACTCACCATCTATGCTACTTGTTCTATGTACCTTGTCCCCCTCTCTCCTCTTCCCACTCTCCTATTGCTAACCCTCCATGTGATCTCCATTTCTGTGTTTCTGCTCCTGTTGCAGTGGTTTGCTTAGTTGGCTTTTGC
>PVKU01004152.1:78551-155179 GCA_004027475.1 Anoura caudifer
CTTCCCTTCCATTCTAAATGACAGCTTTGCTGGATAGAGCAATCTTGGATGTAAGTCTTTGATTTTCATGACTTGGAATACCTCTTTCCAGCCTCTTCTTGCCTGTAAGGTCTCTTTTGAGAAATCCGCTGACAGTCTGATGGGAACTCCTTTGTAGGTGACTGTCCCCTTATCCCTTGCTGCTTCTAGAATTCTCTCCCTCATTTGAATCTTGGGTAATGTAATTATAATGTGCCTTGGTGTGTTCCTCCTCGGGTCCAACTTCTTTGGGACTCTCTAAGCTTCCTGGACTTCCTGGAAGACTATTTCCTTTGCCAGATTGGGGAAGTTCTCCTTTATTATTTGTTCAAATAAGTTTTCCACTGGTTGCTCTTCTTCTTCCCCTTCTGGTAACCCTATAATTCGGATGTTGGGACGTTTAAAGATGTCCTGGAGGTTCCTAAGCCTCTCCTCATTTTTTTGAATTCTTGTTTCTTCCTCGTTTTTTGTTTGGTTGTTTCTTTCTTCCTTCTGGTCCCCTCCATTGATTTGAGTCCCAGTTTTCCTCCCATCACTATTGGTTCCCCATGCATCTTTCTTCATTTCACTTATTGTAGCCTTCATTTTTTCATCTAATTTGTCAGCAAAATCAACCAATTCTGTAAGCATCCTGATCACCAGGGTTTTGAATTGTGCATCTGATAGGTTGGCAATTTCTTCATCGCTTATATAAATTGGCTCTGGGGCTTTGAATTGTTCTCCGGTTTGAGCCATTTTCATTTCTGGGGTTTTTTTTTGTTTTGTTTTGTTTTGTTTTTGTTGTTGTTGTTGTTGTTTTTGTCTAGTCACAGCTGTTATGTAGTGGTTATGTAGTGAGGGGTGGAGCCTCAGGTGTTCCCCAGGGCGGGACAGCCCAGTTGCTGGGTAGTGACGCTCTATGTGGGGGTGGGGTCTGAGAGGAGACAATGGTGCTTGCTTTGCTCACTCTCGGATTCCAGTGCCTTTCACCGCTCCCCCTTCGCCAGGATTATCTGCGCGTGAATGTGGGACCACCTGGTCAGCCAGCTGCCTTGTGCAGCCTCACTGGTTCTGCACCGTTGCCACCCCGTGCCCAAGTTCTGCTAGTCACCGCCTGTGCACCTGGGGGCTGCCAGCCGCTGCTGCCTGCGTGTCAGGTCTGCACCTCCGATTTTTCCTGCCGCGACTCCGCCCCTCTTACTGGTCTGGATGAATCGTTGTTGGACTTCCAAACAGTTTGATTTTCTGAGTTCTGGTTGTTTTCTTGTTTCTAAATCTTTGTTGTCCTTAATTTTGGTTGTGAGAAGAGGCACAGTGTATTTGCCTATGCCTCCATCTTGTCCGGAAGTCCTCATCATCATTTAAATTGACTTTAATCATATCACTCTAACTCATGCACAGTAACAATAGAGCAGTCCTTTCATAGAAACACATAGGGAATGAAGAAGGAAAAAAATATCAGCAATCCTGTAGCAGAAAAGTGTGACCTTCTATACAATAAGCTAGAAAAGAGTTTAATCACTTTTTACAAAAATTAAATTAAAATTAAAATGAAGGTGACCTAGAATTTAAAAAAGTGATGTTTCATCAATTTACCTAGCCAGATAATTTTTTTAAAATTTCAATACTTATTTTAACAATAAATCTAAAAACAAAAGGGAAAAAATATTCCCCAACATTTTTTTAATTTTACTTTTTGGTTGGATATTTTGTTTTAATATATTTTATTGATTATGCTATTACAGTTGTCCCATTTCCCTCCTTCACTCCCTTCCACACTGCATACCCTCTCCCACACACATTCCCCCCCTTTAGTTCATGTCCATGTGTCATACTTATAAGTTCTTTAGCTTCTACATTTCCCATACTATTCTTGCCCTCCCCCTGTCTATTTTCTACCCACCATCTATGCTACTTATTCTCTGTACCTTTCCCCCCTCTCTCCTCCTCCCACTCCCCTGTTGCTAACCCTCCATGTAATCTCTATTTCTGTGATTCTGTTCCTGTTCTACTTTGTTTTTGTTATAGGTGTGGTTGCTAATAATTGTGAGTTTGCTGTCATTTTACTGTATTTGTTTTTTATGTTCTTTTTCTTAGATAAGTCCCTTTAACATTTCATATAATAAGGGCTTGGTGATGATGAACTCCTTTAACTTGACCTTATCTGAGAAGCACTTTATCTTCCCTTCCATTCTAAATGACAGTTTTGCTGGATAGAACAGTCTTGGATGTAGGTCCTTGACTTTCATGACTTGGAATACTTCTTTCCAGCCCCTTCTTGCCTGTAAGGTCTCTTTTGAGAAATCAGCTGACAGTCTGATGGGAACTCCTTTGTAGGTGACTGTCCCCTTATCCCTTGCTGCTTCTAGAATTCTCCCCTTTAATCTTGGCTAATGTAATTATGATGTGCTTTGGTGTGTTCCTCCTTGGGTCCAACTTCTTTGGGACTCTCTGAGCTTCCTGGACTTCCTGGAAGTCCATTTCCTTTGCCAACTTGGGGAAGTTCTCCTTTATTATTTGTTCAAATAAGTTTTCCACTTGTTGCTCTTCTTCTTCCCCTTCTGGTACCCTTATAATTCGGATGTTGGAGCATTTAAAGATGTCCTGGAGGTTCCTAAGCCTTTCCTCATTATTATGAATTCTTGTTTCTTCCTTGTTTTCTGTTTGGTTGTTTCTTTCTTCCTTCTGGTCCACTCCATTGATTTGAGTTCTAGTTTCCTTCCCATCACTATGGTTCACTGTGTATTTTCCTTTATTTCACTTAGTGTAGCCTTCATTTGTTTATCTAATTTGTGACCAAATTCAACCAATTCTGTGAGCATCTTGATCACCAGTGCTTTGAAATGTGCATCTGATAGGTTGGCTATCTCTTCATCACTTAGTTGTATTTGTTCTGGAGCTTTGATCTGTTCTTTCGTTTGGGCCATTTTTTTTTTTGTCTTGAAGCACCTGATATGTAGTGAGGGGTGGAGCCTTAGGTATTCACAAGGGTGGGCAACTCACATAGCTGCCTAGTGACACAGTATGTGTTGAGGGGGGGTGTTCCAAGAGGGAACAGTGGTGCTTGCTCCGCTCTCTGCTGGATTTCAGTCCCTTCTGCCACTTCCCCCAAGCAAACTGGGCCCTTCTGGTGCTGATTCCTAGGTGGGTGGGTTTGTGTACATTCCTAGGACCCTGTGGGTCTCTCCAACGAACTCTCCTGTGAGGCTGGGAGTCTCTCCCAGCACCTCAACCCCCACAGGTGTTTTCAATAGGTGTTTTGAGGCTTTATTTTCCCGTGCTGGGGCCCTGGGTTGCACGGTCTGTCTCACTCCCCAGTTTCACCCAGTTTATCTGCGCTCAAATGTGGGACTGCCTGGTCCACCAGCCACCTCGTGCCTTGCCCCTCCACAATCCGCTGCCTCACTGGGTTCACCCGCTGCCACCCTGAGCCCTGGGTCTGCCAGTCACCACTTTTTTTGCCGTGTCCACCCAGCCGCCCAACTCCACCCCCTCCTACTGGTCTGGATGAAGGTGTCTACTTTAACTCCTTGGTTGTTGGACTTCCATACAGTTCAATTTTCTGTGGATACTGGTTGTTTTTTGGCTTCTAAATTGTTGTTGTCCTTATTTTGGTTGTGTGAGGAGGCATAGTGTGTCTACCTATGCCTCCATCTTGGCCATAAGTCATTCCCCAGCATTTTAAATGAAGAAAATCATATTGCTTAGCTGTTTTTATTTCAAGTGTCAGGATGTTAGAGTCAAACAATGTTTATGAATTGCTGTCTTATTAGCAGGGCTTACTGATTTTAAATTAAATTCAATAAATATTCAGTGGGGTAGAAGGCTCTATGCTAGATTGTAAGTGAATAATAGTAAGAAGAAGGCTTTTTACATTCCTTCAAGCAGTTCATAATCCAGTAGGAAAGACAGAACAATTATTAGAAACATTACCTAGGAATGCATATTTTAAAGTTTCAGAAAGAGAAACTGCAATAGTTATTTGCATACTTATTGTTTATTGAGTCTGATTTTAGAAATTAGTTTTTTCTTAACATTAATAATTCTCACCTCTCTACTCTGCTATGTTGCTCTGGTAAATTTAAATTTATAAAGCATATTCATTTTATTTAGTATTATTAGGAGTACATTTAATAGAGAGAAAAAGGCATAAGGTGTGTGCTAATGATCTCCATTTATAGATAAAAGATTGTGGTAGCTGGATTTGCTTTCTTCTTTTAAAGTACAATGATTCAAGGAGAATTTTTTACATCAGTTATATTTGAATCAAAAATGTGAATTAAAAATTAAAATGCCAGACAGCTGCAAAACTACAAGCAACAGTTGCACTGCAAAGCCTTTATTATAAGAAACATATTAGATACACAAATCTCAAGTCATAACATTTCAGTAAAATATACAATCTGTGGCTTCATTAATAAAACATTTTGTACAGAAATAGCAAAATATTTTTGTCCAAGTAATGGGCCTGTCATCATTTCCACTTGCTAAGGATGAAGACTGTCAATAAGCCCTGTTTCCAAGAGCATCTTGGGTTCTAATAGTTAGAGAAGCAGTAAAGAGGTCAAGAGAACAGTTATGAAATAAATGAATAGAATATGCTTTCTCTGATGTCACTTAAGGGAAAACACTTTGGAAGATCCAAAGGAAATAAATATCTTAGATTGAAATTGTCAAGCCTAAGAAAGCCACTTGTGGAAGCAAAAATATAATTATTCAACACAGCAATTAGAAGATCATATTGGCCTAAAACTCATTGAGAATGCAGAAATGGGATTCTGCAGGCTCCTGTTTCAGGGAGAGAAATTTACTGGGTTTTTTTCTTTTTGTTTTTAAAACCCAGGAATCCTTTTTTCAACTTGTTACTCTCTTGAGGGAAGTTCTAAGAGCCCAAGACACTCTTTTTCACCAATCCCACTTCTTTCTACCACCTACTTCCACTTTCCAAATATATAAACACTAAATCCACCATGAAACTATTTTATCCTATATTGAGTGCTCTCTGTATGTAGCTCATGCTCAATAGGAATATAAAGTTTCTGATTTCAAGGAACTTACAATATCCTTAGGGAGGCAAGACATATACACTTAAAAAAAAGAAAAATTGTGACTAGAAATATTAAATCCTAATGTACAAATGAGGAAAGAGAAGCTTCCAAATAACCAATGTTTTTCTAATTAAAGACCAAATTGACTTGTAGTTTATGTGAAGCAATAAGTTTTTCATCAATAACATGCTAATGCATTATTATAAATAGAGCTGAGAATTTGATGAAAAATTTCAAATGACTATACTAATTGTTATTAGTATGTTTTTCTTAATATCTTGTCAGATTTTAATTCATTTTAAAATAAAAAATTTAAATTTAAATGTTATTGTCTTTAAAATATTAATATACTTTTTATCATCATATAACTGGAATTATAAATTTGATGATTCCTTCAGAATCCTAAATACACTGACTAACTTTATAATGCTATATTTGCATATGAAAATTTCCACATGATTTATTTTCCCAAATCATTTTATTTATCAAGTGTCACATTAAAAATAAGCATTTCTTTTAAAAACAAATTAATATCATAAAGTTTATTTGGCTCTATTATTTGAAAATGAAGCTTCCTTGGGGAGAGGGGAGTATAAGAGGACTAAATGGTAATAGAAAAAAATATATAATAAAGATTTAAAAATAAAGATTCCTTAAAACATATTAAAATTTATCTTTTTATCAAAGAATATTTATAAATGAAAAAGAAGGATTTTTTTAGTATTAACCTGCTTGATGCAAATTCATGATATGAACCTTTAGATTTGCATAAAAGACAAATTAGGGCATGATAATTTGCTCTGCAAAAGACACTTTTTCCACAGAAAATTCAGATTCAAGTAATGTCTTTTGATTTCTTACTATATGACAATTACTATGCCTAGTGCTTTCAGACACAATACCTCATGTGATTATCATGAGTCCACATGAGACTCAACCTTTCATGTATCTTTTCATATGATTTGGACATCTGCCAACCCCTATATAACATTAGAGAAAACTGAAACTCAGGGAGAACAAGTAATTTTTTAAGGTTACAGCTAGTAGGTGATGCAGTGGGATTTAAACCCAGAGTCCACAGCCTTCATCACTTTAATTATCATACTGCACTGCTACTGCTGGAAAACTGGTGAGATACTGCAGATGTCTGGAGCTTTACCTCATTCTTTGGGTGAATACTGGCTTTGTTGTCTAGTGGGTGTGTATGTGTATGTATATTTTAAGAGCTTCATCAGAGCAGGGTTCTTTTCAACCTAATCTACCCTACCTACACCATATTTAATTTTGTTCAAAATACCTAATTTCCAATCAGAAAGCCAAATTCTCATCTGTTATTGTGTATATGCAATCAGTGGGAGCTCCCCATCCAGAGGAGATGAGCAGTGGAACTAACAGTTCTCAAGGAAGCAGCCTGTGATTCCAGAATTAACCTCATGCTGCTGCCATCCTGAGCCCTTGGGCCAAGAAGTGGCTCTGATGGAGGAAATGAATGAATCACCAGTTGGTTTTTTTAATTAGTCTTTAGCTATTTGGAGCAACACCACTTTAAATAATTAAGGGAATTTAAAAGAAGACCATAAAAGAAATGGTGATTTCTTTCTGTGCTGATAAAGCCAGAATGTATTAATATTAACTAACCGAGAAAGAAGAGACTTTAGATGATTCTCTAGGAAGAGTTTTGCTTTAACTAAAAGGCATGGATAGCAGGAAATCAGACATAGGGCTGGAATGACAGAGACTATAAAGGTAGTATAATTACTAATTTGTTCAACTATCCACTTCCCATCAAACGCATACAAAAACATTATCCTTTTTACAGTAAGTTCAATGATTTCATTCTGTGTCTTCAAACATCAGCTCTTTTTTCCGATCCCATTTAGGATGTAGAGAACTGGAAAGAACATTGTTTTTACCCTAATAAAACAAAAGGCAGGGTGATCAACATAATCATACTTTTCCTTTAACTCATCAAAAAGCTGATATCACTGGGCAACAAAGTACATTGCAATCCAAGGAAAGACAGCAACTTCTTTCCAAGGAGAGATGGGTTCAGAACATTGGCCCCCTTGTTGCAGAGCACAGGAGGAGGAAACTCCAGGTGCCCTGTAAGGCACCTAAGAAGATTACAACTAATTTTTTTTAATGAATTGCTAAAGGCTGCATGTGGTCTTGTGACCGAGTTTAGAATCTCTGGAAGTTGCAGACACAAGGGAAGATCATCTGCATGAATATCCACTAAGTGTGCATAAATAGCTGCTCAGTATACGTGTAGTGAAGAGAATATGGTGTCTGAACAGGGCCATTCCACAGGGACAAAGAATAGTTACAGGTGAACATCAGGGATACTGTGGGGAGGTGTGGGGGGGGGGGGCAGTAGTCACTGAGGACTACAAATAGCCTAAATGTCAAGGTCACGCGTGTTTGTGTTTGGAAAGAAAGATGGAGACAGCAGGAGGGGGACATGGATTCTCAATTTGTTTTGGACATGAATAGTTTTAGGTATCCATCAGAGTGTGGCTCCTTTTCAACAATTTCCTAATGTGAGACTTGGCAGTCATTAATACCATGATGGGAAGATGTAGAGGAAGTAGTGAGAAATCAAGACCGAGAAATGGTACAGAAAGAAGGAAGTCAAAGTGTGGCAACTTTTTAATGTGGTTTTAGTTGTTCTCTTCTCAAAAGAAGCCTTATCCATCCCACCTACCCGCCCCACCTGCTGTCTCAGGCTTGTATATACAAATGGTAAATTCTTCCTACACTCTGGTGCCAAGTGTCTGTTTAGGAAATTCTCACCTTATTGCCTGCAGTATGAATCATCTTCTTCTCTCCTTTGTTATTTTCCCCCTGAATTTTTATCCCACCACAGGATAAAATAAATAGGACACTAAATAAAGAGCCCAGGATAGGATCCCCAGGTTTGTCTTATCTGGTTGATGGCTGTCCCTGAGCCAGGTGCCATCTATTGCTGACACTTGACACGGGTCTCCCATTTCTAAGATAGCACAGTATCATATGCCCTATTTCCATTTTTTTCACTTAGAGATCTGATTCTACCACCAAGTCACTTCATTTTAATAAATTGCCCAATCTCTTCCACATTCCCAAATGAAAATTTTGTGCTGTCTATGATAACTGCTAGACTCAATTTTCTAAGTTCTAATTTGTTTTTAAAATAACAACAAAAACTCTATTTAAAATAAAATCGGTCTTTGTGGTGGGGGGGTGGGGAGCTCTAAGAAAAGTGTGTTCAGAGTTTTATCATATCCAAAACAAAGGAATTTAAAAGTAACCTGAATCATAAGAAATAAAAACACATCATTGCACACCAAACCTAAATGATAATGTATGGAAGAATAAAGCAATTGTGGTAGAAAGGTAGAGAATAAAGTATTTGGCATGTGTTTCTTTGGTTTAACTCTCACATTGGGAAAACCTGATTTGAAGGAAAATGTGCTTATACTTCCCTTGTGCTTATACTTCAGTTATGCATAGGGTATCAGTGTGCATTTTTAAGTGTATTTTTTAAACCACCTTACTTTATTCTCAAGACTGGACATGGAAGCATTTGAGGGTTCTAGAAAGATATCGTATCTCAAAATAATCTTTTTTATACCTTGGGACTAAAATATATCAGAGTACTCCCAGAAAGGATCTCCCTAGAACTCCATGCCTGGAAAGTTTCCTCATCATCACCTGTCATATGGACAGTGTGGCTTTTTCCTTTTATTGTATTATTATTTCATCTCTATTTCCCATTCTTTCTGGGTCTTGTTACTTCAGCCCAGTCAGTCACTTAGATTTCAACGTGGTTCTGCAGTGAGGAAATTTTAGCCTACAAATTATGCAGAGTGACCAGAATACAGTCTGGCCTCTTAAATCAGCTTGATGATTCTTAACTCATTAAACCCAGTTTTAACAGATTGTTTCTCAAACTTCGATCCCTGGTCAGCTAGCTCAGTTCTAGCCACTGGATAGTGTCCTTGATCCCAAGATGGCTTTCTTTCTGCAACCTCCAGATATTGCTGGAGTAGTTAGTTCTATTTGGATTCCATCCTGAACTCTTTATCAAATTTCTCATCTCAAGATCTCTTTTTTGGGGGGGAGGAGGAAGATTAGCTGGTGGAGGGATGAGTAAAACGGAAAAAGGACTCATGCACATGGACAACAGTGTGGTGATTGCTGGGGGCAGGGGAGTATAAGGGAACTAAATGGTAGTGGAAAAAATACAACAAAGCTTAAATTTTAAAAAAAGAAAACAAAGATCTCTTCCATCTGTTAGATGAGTGACAGAAGTGATATAAGCTGCTGTTTCCTCTTTTCAAGCCTTTTCTAGATAACTTACCTACCTAAAACTAATGTATTTCTTCTCCCTCTGGGCTCGCCTAACATTCTTATAACCTCCTATCCCTACTATAGTTTTCTATTCTTCTAGAACTTTCTTCAAATGTCTCTTTAAGGAACATCTACAAAGCCCATTTACATTTCAATTATTCTTAACTTCATATGGACAGGCATACTATGCCCTTAAATCCACACATCCACTGAGGAAGGATATGCTTGTCATAGCCACAAGTTTTAATCAACAAAAACCTTGTTGGCAAAGATCACTTTATAAATGGGCACCAAATTGAAACAGGAAGGCCCTACGGGAAGGCCCTATCATAGTAATTCACTAAGGCTTCAAATAGGACACAACTCCAAAATCTGGGGATAAGGTCAAGAAAAGGTTAGCTCTAATATCAAAACTAACAAAAATTGGGTAAGACTGCATCTGCAGAAATGACTCACTTTAAGTGGTTCATAAACGTGTACCAAATGGAGCCATTGTCTCTTAGTTCCATTAAGGAAGTTATGGGTTTCTCAAAGAAGTGAAGTATACTCAGTGATAATGTCTCTGATGCTTGTTGTGCCGTCGTAACAGCTACATAGGAAGTCTGCCTCAGACGTAAGAAAAGGCAGGCAGCAAAGCAAGCTAACGTGAGTTTTATCCAGCCTCCCCAGAAGGAAGGACACTTTGACTTCAGAGGGCCAATGTCAATCGTTTAGTTAGAATATACCTAGAATAGAACAGGGGCAAACTACACTTAATTTTCTAAAAATAGCCAGTAATTACATCTAACTATTTTTGTTGTCATTATTTTCTCTGAGTGTTGCAGTAGGCAGAAAGAACTAGGAAGAAGAATGGATAAAAATGTCATGGATAAGGCAAATAATGTACATTTAGTGCCAGAAAGAAAAATAAATTGCTAGATGGAAGCTTCAAAGACATGCAGCTTGGGAGTGGGTGAACAGAAAGACTAGGAGAAAGGCATGGCTGACCTGCTGATAAGAGAAAGTTAGGATGAGGCATAATCACAAGGGAGTGCATTTATAGATAAATGCTGAATCTGAATGCTTGAATGAGAAGGAAAATTGGGAGAAGATGTCCCATGTACAGCTTGCCACAGTAAGCATTTTTCCCACAAATGAGGCTGATACTTTGTAATGTTAAGCAATTGAGTCAGGGTTGGCATTTATAACCAGTCAAAGTAGAAGACAGGGAATAGAATGTGATTAGTTGGATGTATTAAATCAGCTATAAAGACATACAACATAAATGCTTCTAAAACTTTGTTACTTAATATAAGAAATAAATTCTGTGTTTCCCAAATTTTAGTCTTTGGGTACTATCTTAACATAATTCTTTCTTAATGTAACTTACTTCTTATCTTAGTGTAACTCGGTGTAATTCTTTAAAATAATTTAATTTTTTCACACTTTAGCTTCATCCTAAGCAATAGTATCTATGATATCATGAGCTTGATAAGCAAGTTTGTTTTTTATAACACACATTACCATAAATGTATAACCTTAAAAATAAAAGCTCTCCATCTGTGTGAGAGACAAAATCAACAGGTGTTCCACTGGTGATGCATAGCTCACACTCCGGGAACCCTAAGATAGATGTCGATTGTCCCCAGAAATGTTATGGCTTGGTGTGTAAGAAGGAATGTACAAAACACGTTCACTTTTCCCCCCACAGGTTCTTTTTTCCTTTTTGAGAGAGAAAAAAAAAAAGCAAGGCACCATTAACTTTCTCCTACTTAGGCAGCTCTAAGACTTATTTTTACATTTCGAAACGATCGGATTACTTGCATGTAAACTGGGAGTAGCCATTTGTGGAGAGGGCTTGAAATCATTAACAGAAGAGTAAGACCTCCCCTGGTATGGAACGAACTGTTGGCAGAGAAGTGTAAGTAGAGCAATGTTCCCAGATACTCTGAATATGCTGTTACTCAGGCTACAACCTACCAAGGAGAACAGCTGTATGTAGGAGTGAACAGTGTACCAGTTCAAAGAAACTTTGATGGGGGGTAATCAACTATATTTATATGTAAGTTCCCTGATACTATGAGTGGAGAGGTTCAGGTAAATATCTGTACTACCTGGACTCTCCATATACAGTTTTACTGAATTTCTACCAAAATGTGGCACCGACAGCTTGTTCTCTGAAGTAGATTTACCACCAAGGAGAAAAGTCGAAGCAAAGAGCCAATGGGGGCATCTGGGTAGATATAAATATAAATAGATATAAATTCTGTCCACTACAAATTCTGAAATTGGCATCCTTTTGTAAAGCAGCCTCTTGTGAGTTAGGTTACAATGAGGTCTCCCTAAACTTGAGCAATTTTGTAAGAAGTAAAAAATAAAAATAAAAACAAATTCTCAACCTGCAAATCTGAAAATCTGTGGAGACTCTACCAAGAAATCATTCATATGGGGCCCAGGTTAGTCCTGTACTTCTCTGAAACCTTAGTAAGCACAACAGATACTGAAGGCAAACTTAGTCTCTAGCTCAGTTTTCCAAAGGCTGGTCCTGATTGTTGTGCAGCATTCTGAAGGATCTACCACGCATTTAAAAGCTGTGTCTAACATCTCACTGGTGGAGGGAGGCTCTGCCTTGATATTCAATAAAAGATATTTACTAATGGAGCAGCTAAAGAAATGAAATGAATTTATGTGGTAGGTAAAATAGTGTGAACCATATCAGAGACTGGTTTGTGCTGTATACCTTCCTGTGATAAGCTTGCATCTTGTCACCAAACCATCTGCCTATCTTCCAGGGGCTATACTGACCTTCATGTTATCTTTTTCTCACTTTCACTCAATAATCTCTATTAATTAGGTACTAAGAGGACATTGTTGAAATCAAGGTAGCAGAATCCAGGACCAGCTTCTGATTATATAGTGCTGAAAACAAAAAGTCTTCAGCATTAGATAAGCTCTCTCTGGCGCAGGTTAGTCCACAAACTTTATTTTTACTTTTCTTTTTAGCAGTCATGCTGTGCCAATGTCACAAAAGCATTGGATGCTATAAAACTCTTAGAGGACAACACAGTGGCAAATCTTCATGACCTTGGGTTAGGTGATGGATTCTTAGATATGGCACCAAAGGTTGGGCAACAAAAGAAAAAATAGACAAATTGGACTTCATAAAAATTAAAAACTTTCATGCATCAAAGGACAAAAAATGAAAAAAGAGCCCATATAACTGAAGAAAATATTTTCAAATCACATATCCAAAAGAGGACTTGTACCCAGAATATATAAAGAACTATTATTACAACTCAACAACAGAGAGACAAGCAACCAAACTAAAAATGGGCAAAGAACTTCTAGATATTTTCCCCAAAAAATGATACCCAAATGGCCAAAAAGTACATGAAAAGATATTCAACATCATTGATGATTAGAGAGATAAAAGTCAAAACCAGAATGAGATTCTACTTTACACTCACCAGGATGGCTATCATTACAAAAAAAAATAATAATAATAAAGGAAATAAGTGGTAAGTATGTGAACAAACTGGAACTCTTGTGCTTTGCTGGTGAGTATCTAAAATAATACAGGTGCTGTGTCAAGCAGTGTAGTTATCCCCAAAAAGCTAAACATAAAATTACCATATGACCCAGTAATTCCACTGAAAGGTACATAGGTCAAAGAATTTAAAGTGTAATAAATAAATAAATAAATAAATAAATAAATAGTACTTAAATATTTGTACATAAATGTTGTAGCAGCACTATTCACAATAGCCCAAAGGTGGAAACAGACCAAATGTTAATCAGTGAATTAATGAATAAACAAAAATGTGGTATATGAATACAACAGAATATTATGTGGCCAAAAAAAAGATAAAGTTCTGCTACATGCTATGATGTAGACAAACCTTGAAAACATATGCCACATGAAAGAAGACAGGCACAATAGGTCACATGCTGTATGATCTCTATATATGAAGTTTCTAGAACAGGTAAATCTATAAACACCAAAAGCAGATTGGCGGTTGTCCCAGGCTGAAGGGAAAGAATAGTGAGTGACTGTTTAATGGACATGGGGTTTTCTTTTGAGGTGATGAAAATGTTTTGGAATTTGATGGAAGTGGTGGCTGCACAACATTGTAAATATACCAAATGCCATTGAATTGTATGTATACTTTAAACTGGTTAATTTTATGTTATGTGGGTTTAACCTCAATTTAAAACAAAAAGCAATTGATGATTGTCATTGAGTGATCTGACATGCAAATCTGAGGCCAGGATCAACAGAATGCAACATTATGCCAATGACTTTTGATGATGGAAATAGTCCATTGAGTTGAAAGAATTTCCCAAAGAATGATATAAGGTTATTAAGAGAAATCATTTTTATGACTGTGTATGCTCAAACTTTAGCTGGTATCTGTTAAATAGCAGAATAAATTATTTAGCTTTGCTTCCCCATAACTGATGGCAAATGGGTTCAGAACAAATGACATTAATTTGAACACGATTGCCTATCTAAAGTGACTGGGAGATCATGGGGAACTTGATAGTGTCAAGTGATGAAGGTGATAGATACATGGCATCGCAGCTGACAGCATAGAAACTATAGAAGCACATCCACCATTCTGTGGAGTACTGATTAGGACCGAGGAGTCAAGTGGAGAAGTGCTGTAGAAGTCAGACATCATTCTACTATGAATAGACGAGTCTGCTAAAAGAGCATGTTCTATTCCCGGAGATACAGAATTTGGGTAGAAAAATAGAATCCTTGCATGGAAGATGTGCTTTTCACTTTATGAAAGTTAGTTTCATTAACTTCCATGAAAAATGTCTTGATACAAGCCAACAAAACCCCTGATTAAAAGGGATTGACTTTAAGTTTGCTCCCTCTTGGTCTGCAGTTGGCCTCATTTCTCACACTGGTTAAACATTGTTATCACCCTAAAAATTATTCTCCAACTTTGTTATGTGCACATCTCGATAACATGCTCATGTTTGCCTAACAGCAAACTATCACCTCTCTTCCACCTTTGGAAAGGTCTGACTTACTTACTGAATTTTTTTTTAAAGTGTAAAATGATTACTACAGAGGAAGCAACCTCACATAAAATAGACAAGGAATAAGAGGAAAAGTAGCCACTTATCCTTTGGGGCAGGAGGTGGTTTATAGAATGAAGTTCATACCAAGTCTTATATCAGGATGTTTTCTTGCCTACAAGTATTCAGAAAATCAAACTGACAGTGGCTTAAACCAATAGGGATTTATTTGTCTCATAATTAGAAAAGAGGAGACAGGAAGTAGGACCTCTTGCTGAATGAGGTCATCAAAGACCCTGGAGTTTGCTGTCTTTCCACTCCACCATACTTAGCCTCATACTTTGGACTCATGGTCATAGTATGGCCACCGCAGTACCAGACATGATGTTCACACTGAAGGCAGAAAGAAAAGGGATGGAGGGCATGTGTGGGGAGAAAGAAGGTGGCAACCACATCTGTCCCTTTTTTAGGAAAGAAAAGCTTTCCCGGGAACCTCACAGGAGACTTCTGCTTATGCCGCATTGGCCAGAGCATGTTCACATGGCCGCCCTAATTGTCAAGGAGGTAGAAAGAAAATATTTAACATTTACTGCCTCTCTAGCAGAGACTTGGGAATGGAAAAGAGGGTGGGGAATGGATTTTTAGGCTTGTCATATTTCATCATTTACCATGCTTTTCCTGTATAAACATTAAAGAGATTCTTAGATAAAGAAATAAAATAACCAATTTTATGAATAATATACAAGAACATGGACAACGCATGACTCACATTTCAACCTTCTTTACCTAGAAATTATGATGTTGCTTAAGTTTTCACTTCATCTCAGAAATCAAGAAAACTTATATTCTACCTTAAATGATTTGCAGCCTTTCTTTTCTGGTTCTAAAAGATCTTCATGCATATTGACTCATTTGCTTTTACTACATTTAAAAGACAGACAATGGAGGTTGGAAGAAAGGGGAAGATGGAAAACGAGCTACATGCTCATTTACTCATCCAAATTTAGAACTTTAAGGGGTTTAGAGTTTTGGATATTTAGCAAGGTACCTTTTCTCTAGTATTCTTTCTCCCTCTCAATGTCCAATTAAACACATACACTTACACACACACTGATATAAATAGTCACCACCAGCATATGGAAAGGAAGCAATTATCTAAACCTTGGCCTGGGCAAAGGAAGGTCGTGACTGAATACCCAGTGCCAGGAAAAGAGGGAAATTATTATTTCCCTAAGGAGTACAAATCTCTTTTAAGTTATCACACCTGAAAAATTAGATTTATGCAGCAACATTTCAGGTAACAGTGGTCAGATTTATGATGACATAACATTCATTCAATTTATAAAAAATATCCCGCTTCCTCTTTGTTATCCACAGAACCTATCTCACCCAACCAGGCAAAAGAAGCTTAACCTTGACAAATTTTCTCCCTGCAGCAAATGCTTGCATCAACTGACAGATTTTCCCAGCTGTGGATTTATAATGACTTTCTTAATTTTGAAGAACAGATTAAATGAGTACATAAGGATCTGAGCATTACTATCCACAAATCTTTCTGCTAACTGATTACTATGTCTTATTATTAAATGGGTTTTCCATGCTTCAAAAGCATTTCCTTTGCAATACTACATATTGCCTCTGACAAATGATTCAAAAATAAAATATGAGCTTCAAAGAAAATGAAGCCAACTATGTAGTAAAATGGATTTTGAAGAAGATTTTTGTAATATTGTAAGGGCAAGAGCTTTAAATTACATTTCCCAAGGCTAAAAGATAGTAGCTTTTAAGGTTTTCACATAAATGTTAAAATAAGTTTTACCAAAAGTACAAAAAAAGTCTTCATAAATTATAATATTTATAGGTTTAACATTTGAGTTTTGATAACTTGTATTGCATCTGTGGTAAAAAAAAAATATGTGAATCTCACTTAAAAGCAAAATTCATTCTCTTCTCTGGGGTTGAAATGGACTTCTCATCTACTAGCCAAAGGGCATAGTTTCACTATTGCTATGGCAACCATTTTTTTCATTTAGCAAAGCATCTGAAGAAAAAACATGCTGTGTACTGCAAGGTAATGCAGTGGCCCTAGACTTTAATAAATTTGCTTTTACATGCAATTTGCAGATTTCTATCATATCTATGATCTTAGACATTAAGGTTAAGAGATACACAGGGTCTTCATAAAGTTCTTCTACAGATATCTGGCTATATTAATCCCCTTTGGCAGATTCCTGTAGTACAATGTTTTATATTTGGAAAGTACACTCTAATCATTTCCATTTATCTTCTCAATATCCGTAAGACAGAGTAAGCTCTGGATAGAGAAAGTGTTGGCTCATACTGAAGCCAGAGGAGTCTGCTGGCCTTTCATAGATTTTATAACAATAATCAGAGGTTGAGAAAACAGAAGATCATGTTTTCACAAATGTCATAATAGTAAATAATAAAGGAATCCAGTAAAAGAAAGAGACCCACTTAGTCTCCATACAAGGAGAAGGTAATGGCCCATAATTGGTGAGTTTACTGTGCTAGTCACTGGAATAAGTCTTTTACATAATTTATTGTCACTGAAATCTCACAGCAGTCCTGTGAAGAAAGTATTCTTGCCATTTTCAGAGAAGGAGAGGAAGTTTATAAAAACTCTCAATAAACGTTAGGTCCCTTCTCTGCTACCCTCCACTATGATGATTCTAACAAATGACGACTATTTGTTTACAACTATTAATGCACAACTAGTTAGTCCTAGGGGCTGTGACAGCCATTGGGCAAATCAAAATGAAAAAGATCGACATAAGCCCTACCCTCACAAGGGTAAGTTTTCTAGTTTAATGTGGCACAGAGTCTGTGTTTAAGAAATGATAATGGATAATATTTGCATAGCATATGTTATACACTAGGTACTGTTCTAAGTTTTTGATGGATATTAACCAATTTAATTGTCCCAACAACCCTACCACTTTACAGAGGACGAAGCTCACTCAAGGTTGAGTAATTTACCCAAGGTTACACTCCTTATGATTTCCAAAGTAAGGATTTGAACTCAAGCAGTCTAACTTGAGGGCATGATCTTATCTACTGTACTACTCATCTCTCTAAAATTACTCATTGAAATAGGTTAATTGGAGACCTGTTGCACTGACTCCCAGGCCTGTAGGGTGTTTGTTGTTGAATACATTTCTCTAAGATAAAATTTGTAATGAGAAGAGGGGGAGTTTTGCGGGCTATGACAAAGTACAGAGGTCAGGGAGCTGAGACTCTAGCTGAGGATATGACAGGCATGGTCCATGTCCCCTTTGAGCTCACAGTTGGCAGAGAAGTGCTTAGGGACACATTAAGGAGGGACCCACCTGCCCTGTGGGGTCAGGAGAGTTTTCTCAGAGGAAATGTTTGAGAAGGCCTAAAAAATTTTGGACAAGCTGAGGGTAGAGGGCACAATTCGTGGCAATCTTGAGGCAGGAGAAAGTACAGTGTGATCAAAGAACTGAGATAAGTCCAGTTGGCTGAGCATAGAGGGAGGAGTGTGGCATGAGATGGAAGCGTAATGATAGTGGAGAGAGCAGACCTTGAAGAGTTTGTGAGCCATGGTAAGAACTTTGGACTTTATTCTAATGGCATAGGAAGCTATTGAAAGGCTTTTAAACACAGGAGGCACATGACGAAATTGGCTTTTAAAAAATATGATCTGGCCAAAGAGTAGAGGACAAATCAAAAGGGGAAGAAAAATCATGTAAAAAACAACCCGTTTTTACAATGTAGGAGGCCAATGCACTAGTCTGACTGAGGTTGGTGGGGAGCTAGATTGAAGTGTTGGCAGTGGGGAGTAAAGAGCAGAGGGGAGATTCAAAGATACTGTAGTTTGCCATGTATAATGTGCTCCCATGTATAATGCACACCCACATTTTTAGCCCAAACTTTCAGGAAAAAAGTCTTTCATTCTAATTTTTAATTCAATTATGCATTTATTTATATTTAGATACTTGTTTTTTGTATTATAAAGGAATTTTAGCCTTTATTTTTGAACATATAGATATCATTACTGCTTTCTAGAGTTACACTTTTAATGCATAAGCATAAATAAAAGAAATAAAAACATTTATATAGATACAGAATTAGTACTACTCATATATAATATGCATCCTTATTTTTCCCTCAAACATTGGGCAAAAAAGTATACATTATACATGGCAAAACATGACAATTTTAAGAGATATTTAGGACTTGATGACTGAAGGAAGGACAGGGAGGGGCCAAGAATATCTAAAAGTAGAACCCCAGTGTCTGGGTAGTTATCAAACCAATTACTGGAGAAATGCCAGCCTGTTGCAGGGCAGGTAGAAGAAGCCGAGAGGTGGGATGCAAGATGACGGTATGGCAGCTGGAGAAGGCAGAATGGATGCTGAGGGTAACGGTAGGAGGGGCAGGTGTTGGTGGCTGTGGGCAGTCTTCAAGCAGTGGGGAGGCTTCTGAAGCTTTTTGGTACTTTCAAAACACTTTTAAAATATTTTTACTGAAATTCATGTTAGCTATCTGATGTAGATTTACTGCTGAAGGCAGAATCTGAGTAAATATTTTAAAATGGAGAGCATGTATTAGCCAATTCATTTATTAAAATCATGATAGTATTTGCTTTGTGAACACAAATCAACTTTGAGCTAAGGTTTCCTTTACTTATCGTCATCACTGCTAGCATTAGCACTCTTCCACTGGAGGGGCAGTCCCTAAGCTACCTAAAACTGCCTACATATGTTTATTTATAACACCGCTATTTGACTTTTGGAATATAACTTTTAATAGAACAAGTTATAAATTGTGGATAGGTTCCCAAACCAGCTCATAAGAATTTGTTTTAAGCCTTAAAATAGCTAGAATAAGAATCAACATAAATCATGTTGAAGAGGCCTATCTTTTTATTTAACAGACTCAGTTGAGTATCTATGATACAGTGGATTCTGTTTACATGCTGAGAAATCAGCAGTAGTCAACACAAAGTTCCTGCTGTCTATTTGGAAATAAGGGGCTGAGGATAAAAAAAAATTGTGACAAGAAAGTTTTATTTCCTCTTCTTTCTTTACTCCTTTCATTTCTCTGTCCCAATAGTAGAAAACAGCAACTGCACAGAAAATGTGGAATAGTGAAGTCTATGGAGCCTCCTTCCTGTCCCTTCTCCCCCCTCCTAGACACTGACTATGTATTCCCATCTCTTGGGCTCCTTCTTCCTGGCATCCCCTTTCCTTGACCAACTGGGACTAACCAGTGGTTCAGTGGCTGAAATGTGGGAGGTGCCAGAATTAGGAGATGAGGAAAAATGGTCTTGAGAAGAACAAGACAGGGTTACAAAGGAATAGAGAGAGGGAAATGTACAGCCCCAATAGGAGAAAAAGTCCCCATCCACACCAGAAGAGGAAGTTTATAAGCAAGATACCCAGATCAAGAGATTGTATAGGGCTTGCTATTTTTTGTAGGGTTCCCATTCAAATGTTTTTTAAAATAATTCTCAGAAAGGCAACATTTAACTTAAGAAAAACTAACAAATTAGAATCCTTCCTAATGTAATTTCCAAAGGTAATTTCCTAATGAATTGGCCAAGAACCAAAGAAACAGAAATCGACTATTGCTAACTTCAGCAGAAAAGGAATTTGTTGAAAATGTGTAGGACAGATCACAGATTGGATAGGAAGGCTGGACTCCAAGGCTAGAAATTTGACAGGAGCCAGGACTCCAAGGCTAGAAATTTGACAGGAGCCAGGGAAGGTTATGGAGCAGGAACCAGGACAAAGCCTCATTGCAGGAACAGTCTATTTGGTACGTCTCAGTGGATACAACTGCCACTGTGACTGCTGGATACACCTCAAGTGTCAATTCAAAGCCATCCCTACATAACAGCTACACTAAACCCAGATTCAAAGCACTGGGCAGGAGCATCCAATTGGCTTTTCCCATAAGGGAATGGAGAACGGGGAGAGGGAGTGTCTGGCTAGCACTTCCAAAAATCACACAGTACAGATTCCATCAAAATAGACACTGGGCAGCCATGAGAAGGACCAATGTTCAATGTACACTGCTTGTGGTAATTGACTGAAGTGTTATTTTAATAAAATAATAGAATTTCAGCCAAGGGTTTCAGAAATGTTCATAAGGGTCGCAGAGAAACTCTGCTCAAGATTTATCTCCATTGACCAACACAAATAACAAACACCACCCAGGTCTGCCCTTAACTTTGACCTTGAAGCAAGCATTTTTGTCAAGACTGCTGTTTGCACAGGGTGTGGCTTTGTCTCATTAGAAACCCTCAGGTCTGTGAAGGTGTGGGTATACCCACCCTACACACCAATTTAAATGATGAGTCCCAGGAAGAATATCACATATTATAGTCATTATTGGTTGTTATGGAATATGAACAGACTGGAGTAATTAATTTCTTCTACCTTATTTATTCCAAATTAAGCAAAACACAATTAGTAAAATTATTTTAAAAAATTTTTATTTTAAAAAATCTATTTCCTCTAGAAAAAAATCATATTTCACATTTTTCCTCATAAAATGAATGATAGTAATTTGAACAGTTCTGATGGAGAAAAATAGGAAATTTCTTCATTACAATAGAAATTGAGTTTAGTAATTATGAATGAGATTGGATAATGCTATTCAAAGCTTTACATTGAATCTAATGAACAAGATTGCTTTTTTATAATTTTCTGACCTATTTCCTTATAGAATTGAAACTAAACCCAAATATATTTGTTCTAGTTAATTAGTTGTAATAGTTGAGCTTGAAATTAGTATATTTAGGATTCTGTATACTGTGACAAGTTGACATAAATCCAAATGAACTTTTAAATTAAAATGACAAATCTTGAAGAATGTATATTACTGTCATACCAAACTCAATATCTGGACTTATAGTCCCTAAGAATTCTAATTGTTTAATGGAACTTTTTTACAAATCTAGTGCTGTGATGTTTTGATTAAGGAATCCTTGGGGGAATAAATTTCTTCATGCGTAAGTTCAAGGTGTTAAAACCAACAAAACGAGGCTTCCTGAAAGTATTAGCAGGACAACACCTCTGTACAGAGCTTCTGTTTTATCCCTGCTAAGGTGAAGATAAATTTCCCTTTGAGGTAGTTATGAAGTCTGCAAAGTTTGTGTTCTTCTCAGGTGCAAGGCATGCTGAACCCTCAGCAGCCTGAGATAAGCTCTGGCTTGGCAAAATAGGGCTGCATCTGCTGGTAATGCATGCGGTGCTCGCAGCAGTTGCAGTGGTTTTGCAAGCCTGGACAGAACTCCAGGGCTCATCGGTGGTTGGTCAGAGAGCACAGAGAGAGGGTTTCAGAATGAGGTGGTTCGGTTTAGGAGCCAGACAAGACAATTACCAAAGTGTCCATTATGCCAGTAAGCAGGGCACAGGCTAGCAGGATGCAGCCATGGGGAAGCCAGTTTAGTAGGGACTAGTTAGAGTTCCCTGGCACTACTCACCACCCAGAGAAAGGGTGATTGGGATCTATACCCAGACCCAGGGAGCACTGAGGGCCTAGGGAGTCTAACTGAATCCCATGCTTTCCTTACACTTCCTACATCAGTGAGGAGCAATGTTAGGCAAAACTAAGCCAGGGAGGTGTTTGGGGTGAGCCTCAGGAAACCTGGAGCTGCGGAGCTGGGAAAACAGGGGCAGTCCAAATGAGTTAAGGTAGACATCAGCCTCCTCCCTCTGTGCCCCCTTTACATCAACCCAGGAGTGACCAGTGAGTAACTGCCCCCCACTTTGAACTTCCAAGTCCTTCCTGTTTTCTTCACCCCTCACTAATATCAAAATGCTGACATGATGCTGTTATGCATGTTGATGATTAACTGAAATGTGGTAAGCATTTTGGTGGCTTGCTTATGCAGAGCTCATTCTGAAGATGTTCCATCTTGCACAGCCTATGCTGTGCAAGTGGCCAAGGGCAGACCTGCTATCCAGAGCCTCCACGTGACTCTGCCACAAAGGACTCTGACCCCAAAAAGGCAATCCCAGCTAAGGGGTTTCTCCCTCTGGGCAATTGAAATAAAAAAAAAAAAAAAAAAAAAAAAAAAAAAAAAAAACATAGAAGTAAGTAGCTAATTAGTAGGGCATTGGAACTAAAAAATCATGTTGAGTCAAGCTGGGGCAACCATTTGGGGACAGGAAGAGCTGAAGTTATGGAAGAGTAGAAACTAGGAGTAGGAAGAAGGGAAGAGCAGATGCAGGAGTCTTGTTTCCTTGTGGCACTCTGACGCCAGCGCCAGAGCCTGACATCTGGCTCAGCTGTGCTGGAGCTCCTGTCCTTGGATCTCTTTGATCCTCTCCACACAAAAATCTCAAACTGCCTAGGGGAAAATATTGTTCCTTGCAGCAAAATACTCCTCAATCTACAACAAAACTATGGTATGTTCACATCAATGTATTAATTCATTTTTTATTTTTTGTGTTTAGTTGCAGTAAAGAGATGTTTTATTTAGTGGGGGCAGGAGACTGGGAATCACAATATTATTCAGACCTATTTTTAAAGCTGACCCTAACGGAAAGTTGCTTCCCTCCTTTGTCTGGGTGAATTATGGGTGCAAAAATCAGAAGAGATGTCCTCCCTGTTTGCTGCTGCCAGCCTTCTCTCTCTTTCAGGTATGAGTGAGCACCTGCCAGAACCCTATTTTCTGCCACTGCTGACTTATCTTGTCACGGCCTGTCTACCAGGATCTGCAGCACGCCCCGCTCTGGCTAAGTGCCTCCACCTCTTACACGTACCCTCGTCTTTACTTAACACTTGCCTGTCCTGCCCTCTGCCCTAAGACCAATTGCTATATTTTCTGTTTTTTTTCTGATCCATTAATTTTGAGTACCTAATGAAATTTCTATCCCCAACTTCCTTATTTCTCTGGAGAATATTAGCCCCAACTTTATATGTTATTTGACCTAGGGCAATAAGTTTCTGATAATATAGCATTGCTGCAACAGTTTCTTTCATCAGTAGTGACCTATCTGAATGAAGGATCACAGATTTATTCTGAACACAAACTTGCTGTATTTCTACTCTCCCACACAATACGCTAAAACCAGCTGGCATTTGACACCATCATTCACTTCTGGAGGGCGGCTTCTTTCCCCAGTAAGAAGTTAGGCTTTTCCTATTGGGTGCCTCTACAGTATCCTGCTAAAGCATCATAAAGTGCTGCAGTTACTTGTTTTCATGTCTATCCCCTTTGAGACAGAGCCCCTTTTAGAATCTTTGTAGATTGACAGTAGAGTACAGAGACTAAATATGGATTATAATAGGGCCTTCCTTTTGGGGTTATTATGACAATTAAAAATAAACTAATTTCCAGTGCTATAATGACTGTTCAACAAACATTAGCAGCTATTGCTATTATTACAATTATTATTAATAATTTGCTTCCTTATGCCCATTTCTGTCTTGGTATCTCTGTGAGTGATGTGCCATTCAATAATAAGGAATGCAAAAGAAGATGAAATTTGGGAGTTGGAGCAAAATAATAAGTTCATTTTGGAGACATTAGCTTCGGTGCTTGTGAAGAGACACAGGCATGAAGCTGACTTAAAAACACACACCCCCATTGCTGGGGCTCAATAAATGTTGACAAAGTGAAAGAACACCCATTCAGTCATTCCATTAATTCATCATTCATTCATTCGCTGAAAGCATTCTCAGTCCTGATCTTACTAGCTATTCAATAACTTTAAGGGAAGCAGTCAAAGCAAACGACATTTACTTTTAAATGTAATGCACCATTATCACTACTAGAAGTGTCATAGTAACCCAAACTGGAGAACATTGATTTAAAATATATTTTTAATGCCTTTCACCAAATAATCAAATTAGGAACCTTCTAATACATGGGGCTTTTAAATCACCCATTTCACTGGGTTGCAACCAATTTTGGATTCATTGCTCAAACATCCAAACTGACCATGAATGTTCCATAAGGACTTAAGATGCCTGATTTCCTGATCAGCCCTTCTTGCCTAGTCCGTAAGTCTCCCTAGTACATAGATACCACATTAATTTTGAAAAATCCCTCTCATCTGTTCTGTAAAATATAGAAGATGGAGGATGAGGAAGTGAAGGAAAAGAAGGAAAGAACAAAGAAAAGAAGGAAAAGACAAAAAGACTATTCTATGCCCATATCTCCAAATGGGTAGTAGGTGGGGGGTGGGAAATAGATTCCTCTTTTCCCTTCCTTTTTTCTGAAAATAAGATGATGAATGAGGATCATAAAATCCCCACAGGCTGAAGAGCTGTCAGCTTTCTCTGGCTCTATCAATGGTAAGGGTTGTAGCAGAGACTGAATGATAAGACTCAGTAGGAATTCAATGCAAATGTCCTTTCTGAGGGGCTACTATAAATCCTTTGTATTTACTAACGTTTCTCTGTCTCCTTAAGCAACCCTTTCCCATCACTACCATCCTTGCTTCCTGCCTCGAGATTCTATCCTAACACCCTTACTACTTAAAATATGTCTGTGCATTTTATTCCAAAAGATTTTGACTGGGTAAGTTACATTTCAAAATGGTCAAAATCATGTCCCCATTTCTAGATTAGTAAAAAGCTCAAATCATAAGAAATTGCTCTCATCTTCAACCAGTCAGGTTCTGTTGAGTGCAGTTCACTGAGATATCACCATGGAAACCACAGGTTGTAGCAGGGGGTAGTGCCAGTGACTCCGCAGGAGGTACTTCCCTTGAAGTCAGCAGTACCCAGTGACCTGACAAGATGCCAGATAAACACATTACCATCGTCATTTCATATTTTTGATAGTATATACACTGACATTCACAAGCAAAGATACAAACAGATTTCAGATCAGCCAAAACATGAGCAGGAAAAACAGCAAAAGAGAAAGATCAGAGACAAGTGGTGAAAAAGGAAGAAAAATAAAGTAAACTTCCACTCCACTCAACTTTGTAGTTCACTAGAAAGTTGGCCTCAGTGACGGAATTTATTACTCGGTGGGGGGGGGGGGGCGTAAGGGAAGGAGGCTCTTCCCTGTTAAGCTCATTCTTCCTGCCTGTAAAGGTGAGGTATTGCTGGGTACTGAAACGGTTTCCTACCTGGGATTTTTTTATTGATAAATTATAAACTACTTAGTTTTCAGTTTTGAATTTTGATTTAAAAAAAAAAAAAAAAAGAAGGATCCCTGTTGTTATTTCATAGCGGCATGACTAAACTTGACTAAAACAACAATGGCACAATGGACATTTTGGACCAGAAAATTCTTTGTTGTGGGGTGCTGTCGGATGTTTAGTGCATTGTAGGATGTTTAGCAGCCTCCCTCCCTGACTCCTACCCATTAGAATCCCCTACCCCCATCTGTTCACAACAAGAAAAAAAAATGTCTCTAGACATTTGTTAAATGTCCCTAGGGAGACCAAACTGCTTGCTGTTAAAAACCACAGAACTGAAAATAAAAGGCCCTACTCCCAGATAACTGGGGCTTGAATACAAACTGTTCTTAATCATTTTCAAGGCAAAAAGTAAGTTGTTTAAATTGAACTTTAAGCTTCAATACCAGTGGAATAAGACTCATTTCAATATATGTGCCGAGTGTCCTTTTAAATGCTTTTTAAAGTATAAAAAAGTATCATTTTATGTTTTTAAAAAATGCTAGATGACACAATTCTATATATAGAAAACCCTGAAGATTCCACAAAAAAAGGATGTTAGACCTAATAAACAAATTTAGTAAAGTTGCAGGATACAAAATAATATATACAAATCATTTATGTTTCTGTACACTAACAACAAAGTATTAGCAAAAGAAATTAAAACAATCTCATTTACAATTGCATCAAAAATAATAAAATACCTAGGAATAAGTTTAAACAAGGAGGTGGTTAACTATATTCTGAAAACTCTAAGACATTGATGAAAGAAATTAAAGACACAAACATATAGAGAATACTTAGTGTTCATGGGTTGGAAGAAATAATACTGTTAAAATGTTCATAATAACCAAAGGATCTACAGATTCAGTGCAATCTCTATTAAAATTCCAATGGTATTTTTCAAAGAACTAGGACAAACAGTCCTCAAATTTGTATGGAACCACAAATGACCCCAAACAGCCAAACAATCTTGAGAACGAAGAACAAAGCCAGAAGTATGATATGTCCTGATTTCAAACTGTATTACAAAGCTATAGTAATCAAAACAGTATGTTTTATGTCCATTGACATAAAAACAGACACTCAGATCAGTGAAACAGAACGGATAGCCCAGAAATAAACCCATGCATATATGATGGAGTAATCTACAACAAGGGGGGTAAGGATATACAATGAAGAGAGAACAGTCTCTTCCATAAATGTTATTGGGAATAATGGACACTCATATGCAAAAGAATAAAACTAGATCATTATCTTACACCATACACAAAGTTAATTCAAAATGGATTAAAGACTTGCAAATAAGGCCTGAAACCATATATCTTCTGGAACAAAACACAGAAAGTAAACTCTTTGATATTAGTCTTAGTAATATTATTTAGCACATTTCTCCTCAGGCGAAGGCAACAAAAACAAAAATAATACATTGGGATTGTATTAAACTAAAAAGCTTCTGCCCAGCAAAATAAAGTATCAACAAAATGAAAAGGCAATCTACTGAATGGAAGAAGATATTTGCCATTGATACTTCCAATAGGGGCTAATATCCAAAACATGTAAAGAACTCATAAAACTTAACATCAAAAAAACTAATCCAATTAAGAAATGAGCAGAGGAGCTGAACAGACATTTCTCCAAAGACGACATACAGATAGCCAACAGACATGAAAGAATGCGCAACATCAAATTGCTCGTTGTAAAAATAGTCATGGGAATGTAAAGTAGAGCATAGGGAATAACACTGTAATAACTATGCATGGTGGTGGATGGGTACCAGAATTATTGGGTGATTACCTTATCAGGTATATACATGTTTAATCATTGTTGTACACCTGAAACTAATATTGTTTGTCAACACTATTTGAAAAATAAATTTAAAAAACCCACAATGACATGTCACCTCACACCTGTGAGAATGGCTGTTATAAAAAAGACAACAAATAACAAGTGTTGGTGAGGATTTAGAGAAAAGGGAACCCTAGTGCACTGTTGGAAAGACTGTAAACTGGTGCAGCCACTGTGGAAAACAATAGAGAGACTCCTCAAAAGATTAAACATGGAACTACCATACTACCTAGCAATTCCATTTCTGGGTCTATATGCAAAGGCATTGAAATAGGATCTTGAAGAGATATCTGCGTGCATATATCCAGTGCATCATTATTAATAAAATATATATCAATGGAATATTATTGAGCCATAAAAAAAGAAGGAAACCTAACCATATGCAACAACATGGACAAACCTTGAGGGCATGCTGTGCCTATCGATAACCAATTGTGTGGCACCAGCCCTTGTTATTACGATGGCCAGATGCCCTCAGCAATTACTTCCTAGAAATGGAAAGAAACTAAAAAAAAGGTTTATTACTTACAGGAACTGGAAATTACATGGCAAATCTGGGGCTACATATTATGGGATGTATTGAGGTTAAGGGTTGTAGACTAGGGTTTCGTGGGCTCACTCTTTACTGGTGAATTTAGAACATAAGAGCAGGAATTTAACGCATGGAAAGAGAAAAAACAAGTGGCTCCAATGGTCAGTTACTAAAATCAGCCAATATTTCTGAAACAAAGGACCCCAAGGTGGGATGGCAGCCCCTGAGGGCACCCCATCATGATACGCGTGGCCTGGCTCTTCCTCTAGTCATGGCGGGTAATGTGTCTATTGGAGACTGCCAAGTGGGTGCCTGGGCAGTCAAAGCTTAAGTCAGGCACTTGCATCACAAAAAGAAGAGCGAAACCATCAGGGCTTACACTACATGGCCTTATGCTGAGTAAAATTAGTCAGAGTCCTGGCTGGTGTGGCTCAGTGGACTGAGCGCTGGCCTGCAAAGTGAAAGGTTGCAGGTTTGATTCCCAGCCAGGGCACATGCCTGGGCTGGGGGCCAGGTCCCCAGTTGGGGGTGTGCAAGGGGCAACCAATGGACGTTTCTCTCATCCATCGATGTTTCTCTCCCTCTTCCTCCCTCCCACATTACTGAAAATAGATAAATAAAATGTTAAAAAAATAATATCACATATGGAATCTAAAACATACCCCAAATACAAAACAAAAACCCCTAAATTCACAGATACAGAGAACAGATTGATGGCTCCCAGAAAGTGGCTGGGGGGGAGTCCCAAAATTGGTGAGGGTGGTCAAAACAACAAAGTTGCTGAGAGAAAAGATCTCAAAACTTCTCTTACAAGAAAAACATTGCAGTTTGAATGGTGATGATGTTAACTAGATATTATGGTGATCATTTCACAATATACACAAATATTGAATCATTATGTTGTACACCTGAAACTGATGTTACACATCAGTTAATAACAAAAATATGCTTATGCTGTACATGCATTTTATCAACATCGTCCTTTGATTTCAAGCATTGAACTCAAAGATTGGGTCAGTCATCAAACATGATGTTAAGCTCAATGACCATTTACTTGCCTTCCATTATTCCCCTCTATACCTGCCTCAAGTAAAAATATAAAAGGATGATGGCAAATATCAGTGGTCAGACTTTTTGTGGCGAGGCCAGAACCCTGTATTAATGTTTTTCCACCATTGAAATCCCCTGCCCATCCCCTTTATTAAGAACGGAAATCTGTGGTCCTTCTCATGATCTCCTTCAAGAAAATTCTCTGTGGGGAGCAGAGTTGACCAAGAACTGAAGCTGCAACACATCCCTGGATCCCACCAAGGCTACACTTTCCTCAGCTGTTCCCAAAGACTGAGCACAGCAGGGGTCTTTGTAGAAATCGCTGTAATTTAGGACTTCTGTAACAGTCAACTTTGGCTAGAGAACTCCCCATTGGCTTGGCTAAAGCTTTCTTAAAACTGCACTGTGGTCTCAGGTTCTTCCTACCGAGTCCTCCTTAGCCTCCCTCCTGTCACAGGTGTGAAGCCTTGAACCCTCCTCTTCATCCTTCACAAGCAATTCCCTCCAATAAATCTCTTGCTTGTTTAGCCGTTTTGATGTCTGTTTCTCAGAGAACCTGAACAGACCCAAGGAATACTAGGTATGGTTGAAAAAAACAGGTAGTCAAGTTGGAATTTGGAGATAGGCTTACTCACTGCCTGATAAAAAAAAATGGCCCCTTCTGGAATGGCCCAATTGCTGAAGATTTTGGTGGTGCTGACCTAGGAGAATGTCCTGAGCTCAGTCAGGAACTACCCTTACAGCTGCGATGATTCAAGCATTTTAAAGATACAAGAGGCTCGATGTCTAGAAAGATAGCAGAGTTGCTGGTTATGAAGTTGTGCTGGTGCCCTGCAGAGGAATAGGGAGGAATTGAGGGCCATTAATAATTAAAGGTTAAGAATGCATCAAATTGGGGCACTTTCTTATGTCATGGAACAGAGCACTCTGGCAAGGACCCCAGGGGTCGGGGCAAACTCACTGCTAGGGTAGCTCCTTAGAAGCCTGGAGAAAGTTGGTCAATGTTGAGCAAAGTGGAACATGCCTATGTTGTCTCATAGGCTGAAGAGCTGGGGGAAGATGGCATACCGGGTGGATATATTATGCAAGGCCAGAGGACCACCAGATTATGTTCCATGGGAGGGCCTGGAACATACATTACCCACCAAGGTCAACAGGAACGTGCTAGTGAGAAGAGCACTAAGACCCAAAAGTTCAGGGCTGGCTGTCCTCTGGAGGCCAGAGCTAATGGTGAGAGAGCAGTCACAGAGCTGGGCTCTTTCAATTCCAGGTGATCAGGCCCTTGCCCCCAAATACATGCCAGTAACAGTGGCCAGGTGGTAGTGCTTTAACCATTGGAAGCTAGGCCATAATGATCAGCAAGGTTGGAGAAGCAGCCAAACAGCCTTAGTCTGCAGGGAGTGAAAGCATGGTGCCCTTGAGGCAAAAAAGATGGACATCCAATGAGGATACTCCTTGACATCCATAACCAGAAAAAGGCAAGCATGGAGGACTAGGGGTTCAAGTGTAGTCACCGTGAAAAGGCACACTCTCCTGCTCAGTTACCAGACCTAGGCCAGTTTTCATATGTGGAACCAGAGTTAAGGGGTGGCTCCATCCCTAGAAAAAAGGACTTCTCAAACCCACAAGCATTTGCTGTAACGGCTCCTCAAAGAACCTGAGCCCTTTACTTGGTTAACTGCTAGGGAAAGGGGAATACCCAGATCTTTCAAAGACTATTGAACCCATGGTCTGGGTTGCCATGATGCCCAAAGACCTGAGGAGTCGTGCTGGCCCTGTTGGAATGGCAGCTTACGGGGGTCACTTAACAAATGGAGATCAGAAGTTGAACTTACATTGTGTAAATGAACCACAGCTCTTCTATCCAACCATGGGCACCTGGGCTGCTTCCAATCTTGGCTATTGTACATAACACTGCAATGAACATAGGGGTGCAGATATTCTTTCGAGTTACTGTTCCCAGTTTCTTTGGATACATTCCCAGAAATGGAGTCTCTGGGTCATTAGGCAGTTCCATTTTTAACTTTCTGAGGTAACTCCCTACTGCTCTGCACAGTGGTTGCACCAAGCTGCATTCTCAACAGTGCACAAGGGTTCCCTTTCCTTCACATTCACACCAACACTTGTTAGTGGATTTATTGATGACAGCCATTCTGACAGGTGTAAGGTGATCTCATTGTGGTTTTAATTTGCATTTCTCTGATGACTAGTGAATTCAAGCATCGCTTCACATGACTGAGTACAGTGAGGGTACTAGCACTGGCCCAGTTTTGCACAACATGGGAATCCTTTGACAAGCTACTTTGGCCTGAGGACACCCCCATCGGCCTGGCCTACCCTTTTTTTAGAAATGCTCGGCAGTCGGAGGCTCTTCGGACCCAGGGCTCCCTCCTCCCTCTCTCCTGTCAGGTCTACAGTACAGAAAGGCTCGCCCTGCCTACTGCTCCCTCTTCATCCTTCAGACAGTTCCCTTTTCATAAATCTCTTACATGTCTTATCCTGTTTAGGCCTCTGCTTTTTAAAGGACTCAAACTGACACACAGACTCATGTTTACGGGTCAGTGTTTGCATACTGTCTTTGCAACCACACCCAAACCAAAGCTGTACATGTTCACAAGAATTTGGTTCACCTTAAAAATCAAGTAATTTAAGGTGTACAATAGACCATAATCATTAAAAGGCAGATGGTTGACCTCTTCTCAGCCTTAAGATAATGATGCCAAGGAAGCATAAAAAACAGAATCGAAATTTAATAATTAAACACCAAAGAGCTGAACTCACTTTGTAACCCACCCTAACTCTACCCTCCTCCCACCCTCCAGATTTAGAGCTTTATCACCCCTGTGCACCCCTTACATTTACTACAAATACATTGTTCTTAAATAACATTTTTTCTTTGGGTTTTAAAAAATGTCTTTACTTAAAGTTTCCTAAAATTTAGGTTTACATATATTTATAACAAGAGTTTACTAAGCTGATGATTTAAAAAACAAAAAAACCAACCTATGTCACACAGAACAATTTACAACTTAGTGAGATTGAAGAGAAATTATTTAGCAGAAATGGTTACAATGCTGAGAAAAATGATGCTTTATTATTGTGACTTGACCATAAGTTATCATTTATGAAAGTTACATAAATGCAAGCTGATCATCTTTAAAGTCTCAAAAAGCGAAATATAAGTCACAGAAAATGTATTTGATTGAAAAACGCACAGACATAATTTTTCCACGTTATGTGAAATCCTAGGAAGAATCATTGCACTAATTACTCAAATAATATTAAAGGTAACACAACTGATGTTTGGTCTTATATATCAATTTAACTGTACAGTGTCTACAATAATAGATTAGAGCTAAAGTACATCTGTAATTTCTAATAGTAAAAATAAGTTTGCAAAAACTCTGTATACTTTCTTATTTCAATGAAATAAGAAAGCAGATCAAGGATAAAATGTTGGACAGCTTTATTAACCAGGTCACCTTTTAAAGATAATTTTTCAGGGTAGCTAAAATGAACAACAATAAAGGCTTACACATATAAAACTAAATTGTTATACTAGAGTCAGTACAGCTGACCCTTGAAGAATATGGGGGTTAGGGGTACCCACCCCCTGAGCAGTTGAAAATCCACATAACTTCAGTCAGCCCTCTAAAGAAAATACTATTTTAGTCCCTTGTTGGTTCAATCCATACATGTACAACCTAGAACTACAAAGGGCCAACTGTGTATTTATGTGTGTGTGTGTTGGGGGGGGGTGGAGAGAAAGAAACCCCTCCCCGTCCCCGCATTTAAAGTGAATCTGGCCAGTTCAAACCCGTGGTGTTAAAGGATTAACTGCATTTTTATTCATCGAGTTTGCAAATCGAAATGTAACAAAGAATCACACGTCGGCATTGGTAGGAACACACCAAATATTACTTCACAACCGCCACTATGTGTTTCTTCTTCTCAGACACGATCCGCACAGATCCAGGCTTGCTATGTTTGAGGCGATTCACTTCCCTAGAGTAAGACAAAATACACACAAAAGTAAGCAAGTTTACAAGAAATCATCTTAACTAAAAAAACCTTTTCAAAAAAATGACAAGGCATTTTCTTTCACTGGAACTACTCATTGAAAAAGAAGTTTTCACAATGAGATTAGGTAAAAAATAGAAAAAAGAAAAACTTTTGTTAACCTAATTACTACTTCTCTTATTACAAATCGGTATCCTTTGTTAAGTTAAAAAATGTGCTACAGTTGATAACATATTTAAAAGGGACTCAACCCCAACATCTATTCAAACACAGCAAAAATAATAATTTGTATAGTATAATTCTTAAAAAAGAAGAGCTCCATTTTAGATTTTCTATAATACTTTGCATGAATTCAAGAACTGCAAAGACTATTCCACAGGGGATATAGCCATGGTGCTTTAGAGTCAAAACTGTAGATCCGAATGTTATGATGAAGCATATTACAAAAATTTTTATTTACGAAATGTGCACTATGAGTTCTTTGCACATAATACCTCTAAATTCTAGCTACATTAGAAATAATTTTTAGGAGATCACATGGAGGGTTACCAGCAGAGAGCGGGCGGGGGGAAGAATGGGGAAAAGGTACCAGGAATAAGAAGCATAAGTGGTAGGTACAAAACAGACAGGGAAGGTTAAGAATAGTATAGGAAATGGAGAAGCCAAAGAACTTGTATGTATGACCAATGGACATGAACTAAAAGGGGGATGGTGTACAAGACTGAGAGGGATAAAAAGGAGAAAAAAATGGGACAACTGTAACAGCATAATCAATAAAATATACTTAAAAAATAAAAAATAAAGAGATCATTTTTAAAAGCATTATCTATTTACAATAGTCCTCTAGTGTGAGCAGTACTTTTTTATTTTGATAAAAATAATTTTCGTTGTCTGCTTTTTTTTCATTGTCTTTTAAACATAGTCAAAAAACAGGTATTAGAAAGTCTCAAAATCTGAGGGTGGAAGCAAGGGAGGGAGGTGGGTTTGGGGGGTTGGGGGGAGGGGTGGGGAGAAAATACAGACAACTGTGATTGAACAACAATAAAATAATTGAAAATAAAAAGAATTTCTCAATATCTTATATGGCTGTTGCTCCCCCCCTTTATTAGAAAAAAAATCAAAGTATAATAGCATATAAAATATTCCTTTGAAAGGCAGGTTTCTGGTTTGTTTTGGGTGACATGGGGTAGGGAAGCGTTAGAGAAAGGTACTGAGATGAGGCAAATGGCCCAAAACATACTTTCGCCTCCGAGCTTCTTTCATGATGCGCTGTTCTTGAATCTGACTATAGATAGATTTTGGTAGATGTCGGTGACGGGCGATACGTTTTATATGAGGATGATGCTGAAATTTCTCCTTCAACTTCTGGTTATAATCTTTGGCTGCCTTTTCTCGTGATGTAAGCTGAAAAAAAAAATGTATTTTGGTATTTTAATGAACGGTGCGTTCTTTGTTTTGCTTCAGTATAAACAAAGCTAGAAGGACCCAAAATTTTCCCCCAAAACTACACTTTTATGACATGCAACCAAAAACGCAATGTAATTCTACCCTCTGCAAGGTTCCAACAGCAGTACCAGCCCCGTAAGGCCCTGACTCTGCTCTCAGGCAGCACACCAATAATGCAGGCAAGTGCCAGCGAGGAAAGCAGCTGTGCAAAGGGGAGCAGGCCTATGTGGACACTGAGCTGGGCCCTCCCCAGACATAAATAACATAGAGAACCACCTAAATTAATCACTTAATTTTTTTATTTTTGTAGAAATAACTACTGAAACAGAAAAGATTAAGTGTTCTATGACAACAAACTCACAACTATCAACAACCGAACCTAAAAAAAAAAAACAACCCAGTAACAAACCAAGCAAACAACTAGAACAGGAACAGAATCACAGAAATGAAGATGACATGGAGGGTTATCAGCAGGGAGTGGGGGGGGGGAATGGGGGAAGAAAGGTACAGGGAATAAAAGCATAAAAATAATAGACAGGGGGAGGTTAAGAATAGTGTATGAACTGCAGAAGCCAAAGAACTTATATGTATGACCCATGGACATGAACTAAGGGGGGGATGGTGTACAAGACTGAGAGGGATAAAAAGGAGAAAAAAATGGGACAATTGTAAGACCATAATCAATAAAATATACTAAAAAAAAAAGATTAAGTGTTCAATTCAGTAGTAACTAGCCTTGGTTAAACAATGTGAAGGATGGTGAGATTCAGAGGAACATTTAATGATGAACTAAACCAGGGCAGAGAATAATACTTAGCAATCATTAAACCTAAAATAGAATTGTCTTTAATTACTGCTTATCATCTCATGATTTTCTACCAAGGCTAAGCAGAAAATAAATCACCCTTAACCTTTCCTCCTTAAACTTAATGTTTTTGATATAGACACTCTGTATGTTTCTTAGATAAAACATGAGACATCTGGGAAAACATCAAGAACAAAACAAAGAGAGCCATAACTCCACAACCTAGAGACAGCTGGCCAACGATGACATTTCCTACATTTTCATTGAATCTTTTTGAAGTCTGAAGTTTTCTGTATTTTTTTCAAGTGTTCACTATATCTTTAATATTAAAAGATGCCGCAGAAAACTGCAATCTTTAATCTGCCAGACTGATATCCAAATAGGTGTTCTAAATTCTGAGCTTCCAAAAGTCACTACATCTCACCTCACGCCACCCCAAGGGAAGCACAAAGAATCAAGAAGGCTCAAATTATTATCAACATTTGAATTAACAAAGGCTTCTGAAGGTGCCTTCGACAGGAAAGAAAGTAAACCTCAGTACAGCCTTATGTGTTTTGCTGTTAACATTTCTTTTTACTACAACTATGCCATTTGATAAAAATACCTAAAGCACTTCAAACAAATTCTCTTTACAATATAATGATATCCAATAAAACTACATGAAAGAAAATGGGGTCTCTTACCACACCCAGTTTTTCAGAAGCATTAGCTTTCCAGAGACGAATGTTCATTTCATCAGACCCACACATGATGTACTTGCTGTCGGAAGTCCACCTGACACAGATGACATGCTGCATTCTCTTTGTGTGATACACTTCCCTAGAGAAGAGGAATTCAGTTAAAACCTTTAGGATTCGGGTGCACATTTTCTTGAACCACTCCTACCAAATATCAGAATACCATTTTTGAGTCCTAAGAGAATATAAGAGAAATTAAAATTCATTTGTATGTATTTTTATTGAGCCAAACTAAAAAGATTCTATGCCATATGCCAGGTAATTAAAAATTATTCCTGTCCTCAGAGAAGTTATAATCCAGTAAGTTATAATCCAGTAAAATATAAACAAACGAAGCAAAACTAGATGCCCAGAAAAGTAACTAAAGGCATATAACACAAGTAAAATATGTTGAAGCTGACGTTTGTAACAAGATATGGATCGTTTTTAACAAGCTTCCATCCATCCTCTAAATCAATTCTGGTCAACCGTCATCCTTTCCTTTTCAAATTTTACAGGAAAACAAGATAAATGCAATGGAATTCAAGGAACACATCCTGATATGTTGATCCTAGTATCTGATTTTTGTTTTGGCCATATTGTTTAAAAAGCTTAACTAATTGAAGTGAGAGTTGATTTAAAACGTGTGAAACGAAAGGGAGGGCTAGAGAAGTGTCTGATGAGTTGATGTAAGAATCATTTAATAAAAGAGAGATCAAATACCAGACCAATTTCAAAAGGCTGTGAAACAGCTAAGTGAATTCACAGAAGACACTATATTGGGAAGTGAGAAGAGCATTAAAAAGCAAGTAAAAGACAAGGCCAGAGGGGGAAAAAAAGATGAGACTTCTGGACAAATAAATTTTCCATATCTGGATTAAAAATGATTCAAATGCAGACTACTTGAGAGAAAGGAAACAAGCTCAGCACACTCGCTGCACAGGGAAAGAAAACCTATGCACGATGACCGAATCAGAGTTTATCTCGACAAAAGCATCTCCAAGGTATACTCACAAAGCTAGTCTTTTACACTGTTTCTAAAAGATGTTATGAACTCTTGAATGAATTACAATCTCTACATTTAAGAGACCCCCTTTTTTTCCACAGCCATGTAATGAATTTAAATATTAGGAAATTCAATCAGGCATTAGTAACTATTAAAAATAACCTGTTCATATATTAGACCAGTCAAATCCAATGGTTAGTCACTTAACCAACTTAGAATCCTCCTTACTGGTAAACTCTGCAGAGTTTTAAATTTCTAGGCATGTTTTTGCTTGCACATATGACAGAAACTAATTGCTCCATGTGAATGCAATTGATTCAATCTTGGTTGCTTAGTTATTAACATCGATTTAACTGCACTTTTAAAAACAACCTACTCAAAATCTACTTGAAAAGTACACTTTAACAATTTTAAGGTCATTCAAAGGAAAACACTTTTAAGACACAAATCATTCAAAGCGTTGCCTGTGTCATTTGATGTTTGTAACAATAAGGGAACTAGAGCAGACCACACAGAAACAAACTAGAACCAGCTGTCAAGCAAATGAAGGCAAAGGTCAGAGGGAATACCATTTATATCTAAACCCAACAGGAAGTAAGACATACTATAAAAAACTAAGACTGAATTTAGCTACTAGGTCCTTGGGACTACAGATGCCTAAACAGTCCCATTTCTTACTTTTTCTTTGTTTACTATTTTGCCTTATATGTGTCTACTTATTCATTCTGTTGGGAAAAATACTGTCCTACTACCTTTGGAGGTTCAGGTGTGAAGAAATGATGAAGGGCCACATTCTCTTGATTCTTAATATTTTCCAGAGATGAGAAGAATGTAAACTATTACATTCTTCTCCTGCCTTGGGCCTGACTGAATAATCCCAACCACCATTCATGACAGTTTGAATGACATCAAGTCAGTTGCAACAGCCATACAGAAAGCAACACCAGTTATTCTACAATGAAGATGATGGAATGAAGATTTGGAAAGGGAATGAATATCCAAGTTACCAAACACTCCAATCAGTATGCTTTTGACTTAATCAGATACACAGTGTTAATGACAATTATTTGCTGTCAATCAATGATGATACATTGTGCTTTAGGAATCCACATGGCTTTCTCAAATTGAAGAGGAGAAAAATGCAACTATATTAAGTAAAAACACTGAAGAGAGAGAAGCAGATTGGCTACGATCAGAAAAGGTATGGAGGAACTGCTCGACTCTTAGGAGGAGAGTGTGTCTGAAAGATCTTTCAGTTTTGGTGAACACAGGGCTGGGACTAGCGTGAGGCAAATGAGGTGCCTGTAGTGTAAACTCTGAAAGAGGCCCTGCTCTCAGGACTGTGCAGGTGTCAGCCCTGTACCTGCACAGCCCTTGATTCTGCACCCTAGGCACCTCACTCCGAGGCACTGAGTACTGGCCCTGATGGAACAGAAAGACACTGAGTCACAGGAAGGACCTTCTGAAAATGAACAGCATTTTTTCAGAAGGTTCAGAAACCTTGAGCACTATAGGAACTAGGCTAGTTATGATTAAGAGTAATGATTAAAATCCTCATCACTGCATTAAAATTGTAAGATTTCTCTACACTGTCGTTGTAACAATACCAAACTGAACATTCTCTAGATTTATTTTTTAAGTGAAGGAAGGATCCGAGAGAAATCCTCTGCAACCATCAATTTTTGTGAAGCTGGTACAGTGTGTCACCAGCTGCACACTGCTGTCCTCCGGCACGGATCATCCCCTCCTACCTTCACTATCCAGGTTCTTTCTTGTCCCTGATTCTACCCACTTTTCACCTTCCTTTTCTACTATCTCCAATCATTCCCTGTTATCTTCCACCAAGGCCCACTTCTCCCCACTGAACGACTGTAATTCCATCAAGCAAGACCAGTCACTAAACTGTGCACACACACACGTATGTATATGCATGTATTTATTGTGCGTGTATATATATTTTTATTGTATTTTAGAGAAAATATTTAGATTTCCTTTTTAAATTTCCAGGTTATCAATATGATTATATTAAAACCGAGCTGGACATATCTTCAAGCATGAATGACACCACCATAATCCTGTAATTATCATTATTTTTTATGGGCAAATTTCCTCCAGTTTACTTGGATTTGTTTTGTTTCCAGAAACACATATAGGACCTTACTAAGGGTTAAGAAGAATGTGCATAAAAGTGCCATGTAAACCAAGAGGCTTTACGCAGGGATTAGGCTTTACAGTCAGCCTGTAAAGCAAGAATCAAGTGCAATCAAAAGTACCCTTAAAAACTTTAAATGTCAGTTTTCTGTAACCTACCTCAATACAAAAACATATAACACAATCTAGATGTATAAATGTACACCACATTTAGTAACGTACAATATACAGGAGAGCCAAGCCATACAAAACACGTCTTCACCACTGGGACCACATTCACTGTGCTGACAGCAGAGAGGTGCGCAGAGCACCGCACAGCTGAGCATTCCTATCACCCACCTCCTGACGATTCCAGGGCACAGACCTCCTAAGTGGGACAGAAGGAGAATGGTCCTGATGACCAATATTTTGTTCTTCTGTGTTTTTAGCTCGGTGTATAAAAGCTGAATTTGAATAAATAGTAACAAAATGTAAGATATTATTATTAATTGCTCTTAAACTGTATTAGGGAGAACTTACCTAAGTTATTTATTAGCAAATTAAATTTTTTTTCAAAGTTTAATGTTTTGGTACAATGGTGGATATATGTCATTTTATACGTTTGTTCAAACCCACAGAATGAACTACACCATGCCTGAACCCTAAGGTAAACTACAGATTTAGTTTTGAGGTGACTGATGTATCAAAGTAGGTTCATCCTTGGTTAACAAATGTGCCATTCTGGTGAGTGATGCTGATAATGAGGGAGAAGCTAGGGATGTGTGGGGGAGGGGGTATATGGGAAATCTCTGTTATCTTCTTCTCAATTTTGTTATGAACCTAAAACTGCTATAAAATAAAGTCCTTATTTTAAAAAGTTTACTACATAGTTCTAAAATAAAAGGCTTTGCCCTAAGGCAAATGCTAAAATTTCACATCAACAAATTATACAAGTACAATATCCTGTTTAATGAAAAGAACTGCCCAGCAGGCTGATGTCTGGTCCACAGATGAAAGCTGGTACCCAAGACAAAACACTCACAAAGTGTGAGCCCCACCATACACACACAACCAAACGACCTTGCAATAAAGATAAATGATGATCAAGGCCAGGAAAAAGTAAATAAAAACAAATAGTTTACTGGTAGTAACATACCTGCTTCTACTTTTGTCCATGGGAAAGATTCGAATGGACTTATCAAAGCTAGCAGACACAAACTCTTTCCCAGTGGGAGAGTAATCCACGTCCAGCACCGCAGATACATGGTCCATGTGCACCATTACAGGGGTGTCCAGTGCACGCATATCAAAAGTATACAGGCTATAAAAAGATTTTTAATATTAGATACAAACTTCTATAATGCAGCATATGCAGTACTAAGGGACACCAGTGAAGGCGACATCGAGAGCTCAATAATGCACATCCAAAGAAACAGCTTAATTTTTCACACAGCAAGTAAGAGAGAGGGAAAAACACCAATTGTTTCATTATTCCTTAAGATTACACTTACACACTTTTACCTTTATAAACACCAATCTCCTTGTAAAAAACAGGAATTTCAAACAAGTACAGAATACAAAACTTATCTTTATTTCTACCACCCAGAGAAAGTCAGCACAGTATAATTATTTCTATTTACCATGAAAATTAAATGTATACTTTTAATAAAACTGAGATAATATTATATAAAGCTCTGTATTGATATTTCATGTAGCATATTATAAACATTTAACTATTAAATAATCTCTGAAACTATTTTAATGGTTGCATACTTAAATGAGATAAAATAATTATAATTTGTTCCAATTCATTTATTAATAAATAATTCTTAAATGAAATGCCAATACTTGAATTTCTGTCACTTAATCTTTGACTGAATGAGATAAATTTCAATTAAATCTGGACAGATTCCTGTAAATAGGAATATTAAGTCCAAAGGCACGAACACTTTTGAGGCTTTTGAGTTGACAACTCAAAAAGCCTGATTTTTAACAAAGTTGCACTAATTTATACACCTCTCAGTGATACATAAGAGTGAGCACAGCTTTTCAAAGAGTGTACTAAAATTAGGAAACTATACTTCGCGCCCAACTGGTAAGAACAACAGCTGCATGATTGCCGAGGTTTAAAAATCCTTCGTGAACAGCTGCAAGAAGAAGGGGTGCTTCCAATGAGCCGACATGCACAGCGGACAACAGTGATGCGGTGTCACTACGGCCAGGTTCCTAACATCACAACACTTCCGGATGCCGAGATCAGTGAGCAGAAGTTTGAGAAGGAACAGGACATCTACATAATTTCAAAGCTATCTCCCCCAAATATATATTAATTACAAAAGGGAAAAATAGCAATTTTATAGCGGAGAAACCTGGCAGATGCCACCTTAAGTGATCAAGGTTATTAACATCACCAGTAATGAGACATACTGACATCATGTAACACTGATTCAATGAACCAAGAAGGGCACATTGGTTTTGTGGGAGTCTTATCAAAAATGCATCATAATGAGAAACATCAGTTAGGCCCAAATTAAGGGCAGTCTACAAAATAACTAACAAGTAAGTTCTTTTCAAAAGAACTTGGGTCATGAAAAACAATGTTAAATTGAGGAATAGTCAAAGACTGAGCAGACTAAGGACACAAAGCAATCAAATGCAACAAGGGATCCTGCCCTGGATCCTAGAACAGAAAAGAACATTAGACTGGAGATGGAATAAAGACTGTAGTTTAGTTAATAGTACTACTGTACTATACTGTACATAAGCATCACGAGTATCAGCTAGCTGAAGAGCTACAAATTTTGTAGGCAGATGTTTTTAGTTTCTACTGAAACATGTATGGTTGAGTCACTATACAGTCTCCATCAGAGATCAGCCAATTTTCTCTGTAAAGGGCAGATAAACACTTTGGGCCTTGTGGGCCATATAGTCTCTGTTGCAACTGCTCAGCTCAGGCACGACAGCACAAAAGCAGCCACGGTCAGTACATAACTGAGTGTGGCTATATCACAATAAACCTTTACAAAAACAGGCGGCAGGCAGGATTTGGTCCACAGGTCATAACTGACAATTCCTTGTCTATATCACTTTGAAAACTGAGAATACTTTTCTAATGAAGCTCTCCTTCAACTTGAGAAACTGTTTCGTGTATGTGTTCTAGCAAAACAAATGACAGTTTTCTCATATATATAAAGAAATTCTATAGGAAACATATTTCATTAGTTAAACATACAACTGAGCCATTTCTGATAGAAATAAGCTTTAAGGAGGGAAACTTACTTGTAATCTTCATTTGCTGCAGTGAAAATGAAAGCTTCCATAGGGTTCCAACAAAGTGTGTTTGTTCTCATATCTAAGATGACCTGAGAAAAGAAGCATACACTAATCTATTACTATGAAGTCAACTCCCTCTAAAATAAATAAATTTCCCACTTCATTTCCTTTCCTTTTTTGTCATTGATTCAAGCAAATATTTGGTAAGTACCTATTATGTGCTCAGGCTCAGTGCAATATGAGAAGAAATCAATTAATAATTGCTTTCTGAACACACAGGCAGGATGGTAAACAGTGAAAAATAAAAAAATATTTAATAAATAGTCCCCTGACCTCAAATAACTTATAATCAGAAAAATAAGACATATGTAAAAAAGTTAAAATATAAACAATGAAGCAGTAATGATCAAATCAGAGGCAAAATTAAAAGTGAGCTTAGAGTTAAAAGAAGTTTCAAAAGACAAGCATGATTGGAGCTAACCTGTGAAGAACCAGTACCCTACAGAGCTTCTCAACAAGAACATTTTGGGCAAGACAACCTTTTGTGGTGTTTGACTGTCCACTCAAGGATGTTTAGCCTCCCAGGCACCTACCTATTAAATGCCAGTAGCAGTCTCTAAAATGCCCCTCCCACATTTCCAAAAATACACCTGGTGAGAGAGTAAAATCTGATTGAGAACTACTACATTTAGGAGAGAAAAGATGGAAGAAACACTGACAGTCTAGTAGACAGAACAAAGAAATAACAGAAAGTGACACTTCTGCATCCATCAAGGGGACTTGCATGTGACAACCCCTATTTATATGTTTCCTTATGACTAAAACAGGTAAATAAATGGTATACACACTGGGACCAGGTTTTGGAGGCCTTGAGAGCCAGGCTATTGCTCTTTTCTTCAACCTAAAAGTACTGCATCACCATTTAAAAATTGAAAATGCAGGGGGAGGAGGGTGGTGGTACAGAAATTATTACTTATTAAACTAGTATTTCATGTTGGCATTATGCTAATTGCTTAAAGTACCATGTTTTATTCTCACCAATGTGCTGCAAGGTTGTTATTAATATCACCATTTTACAGGAGAAAGATTAAGTTATCCACTTAAAGTTTAAAACCAAAGTTCATGTAGGATCTTCCCACTATATGACATGAATGAGTAAAATGATAAAAGTGGCACTTTGGAAAGGTTACCACATTTATGAAGTACAGACTTCAATGAATATACTCTACTTCCTTTAAGATTTTATTTCTTTCTTTTTAGAGAGGGGAAGGGAAGCAGAGAGGGAGAGAGAAACATCAGTGTGTGGTTGCCTCTCATGCGCCCCTACCAGGGACCCAGCCCACAACCCAGGCATGTGGCCTGACTGGGAATCAAACCGGAGACCCTTTGGTTCGCAGGCTGGCACTCAAGCACTGAGCCACACCAGCCAGGGTGAATATATGCTACTTCTACGATTTCTAAATTTATTACATGTTATAAAATGATTTGGGAACAACAAAAATAATAAAAGCATTTTTTTTACATGTGGACTCTTTGACAATGATCTCATGGCACATCAATGACGTCTAGCCCTTCCCGTATGCTCACGATTCTTCTATTAGCACTCTTTTCTTTACCAACAATATTTCTCTCCCTTTAGAGTTAGCCTGAGGTTTTATTAGCTTTGATAGTGAACTCTTGGAATGACTGCTTAGCATTGTTGGGAAATCTGTCACTTTGACCAGGACAGTGTTTGTCTAAACAAAATGCCAAATCAGTACCTGTCAGCACATAACTGAATAAATAAAGCTGGTTATGTAAATTAGTTGTAAGACCTCCTGGAATACTGTATGTGCCATATAATGATCACAGGCCTGGAGTGAATGGATGCAATACTTTTAATTAGAGAACTTTCAATTTAGTAAGTACTAACTAGATGCCTAAAGCTGGCATTATGGGAGCCACAGAGATGACTAGGATCCAGTACTAAGTGTAAATGCAGGTCTCCAAAAAGTAATAGGGAGCTGAGTGAATGTCACTGTGATCACTTTGCAATTATATGTTCCAATAACATCTCTAGGAAAAAAAATTTGTTTTAACTCTGAAGAAGCATTTTTGCTCTGTATTCTGTCACTCAATCTACCAAGGAATGCATTAAAAATAGTATAGAGCAGAAGATAAACTGAAACTCACCTTTTTCAGAGGAGTAGCTTGCCTCATATCATATAGTACTATATTCCTGTCAGAAGCACAACTTCCCAAGAGAAATGTCTAAAAATAAGTACAACAATCACCAGTTAATGCCAGGCGTGGCAGCAAACCATGTCCATTCAGTGAATAAGTGATTTAATTACCCTTAATGTTTATGTTTATGATGCAAAGTTATAGCATTAAAGTCCATTTTAAGAGAATACAATAAATCACTCATAATCTCAACAACCTAAATATTTTCCCTGTTAAACCCCCATTTATGTTTTAGATGCCAATGATGATAGTGTATGGATAATTCTGTACTCTATAACAGAACATATTTTATCTATCCATTCTTCAACTTACATCTGTTTTCTGTTTTTCAGTATTATAAATAGCACTTTAATAAACTTTCATGTAGTCAGCTCTTCTCTTTCTGCAGACAAAATTTCAGTAGTGGCATTACTGAATCAAAAAAAAACATTTAAAAATTTATTGCTTTTGGTATTTAGGGCAAATTGTTTTCCAGAGAATTGTACCAGTATACACTGTAATGTGGGAATCTGTTAATTTTATGGCAACAGGCAGCATTAGGTAGTACAATTAAAAAATTAATATCTACATGGCAATATTTTCTACCTTTATAAATTATTACTTTTATTAGTAGTTAAACATGTCCTCAGGGAATATTAACTCTATAAATTAGGTCTGTCCTTTGTTTAATTGTCTCACGATATTTCAAATATTTATTTCTAAGTCAGTTATAAATGTGAAAGGTACTTATATAACCCTTGGTGTTCAGTGAAAAGAAGCCCTCTAGCTACAATGGAGCCTTGAACTCCGCTTTGTAGCACCATTCCTCCTCACTCAGGGTTCCTGCCACTAATTAACTTTTGGCTTCTGCCTACTAGTTACTTCCTATTGCAAATGTAAGAGGAACAAGGCTTATTTACTAAGTATCTATATGGCCAGCTCCTACTACAGATGTACAAAGTTCAAATAAAACATCATCATGATCTCCAAAACTCTTCTTTTAAATCACTTCATCTCTGAGACTTTCTCCTAGTTAAGTGACTCCTCTCAACCTTTCTTGGTGTTTCATTATATCACCTCAATGTCTGACCAGTTTCCATTTCTACATACAATGACTTTGATGTAAGCAAAGCAAAACTTCCACCTGGACTGAAAACTGACTTCCACACTATAAAAGGTGGCAATGCTTAGTATAAACACTTGGCTTTATTAGAATTCTAGGCTTCAATATTTTAACAGAAAATTTATTATTAATAACCAGAGGAGACAAATACACTCCATTTGTGCACAGCAACATGCCCTTTCCATTAAGTTTAATACAGGATAAGACATGCAAACCATTTGCTTTTACCACCAAGTCAGTTCATAAGGTTAAAAATAAATAAATAAAACTACACACACAGCTGAACAAATACAGTGATTACCCAGGCAAATTTGAAAAACATGGTTGTCAGTCATCACTAATGATTATAATTTTAGAATTGCCCCATCAGTTCCTGACACAGATGTTCACCAAAACACAGAAACAGAAGATCTTCCCTCAGAGAAGGAGAAATCAGTATCTGCCTTCCTTCTGTTATTTTTTAAATTTTTTAAATTTATTGATTTGAGAGACAGAAACATTGATCTGTTGCTCCACTTATTCATGCATTCATTGGTTGCTTCTTGTATGTGCCCTGACCAGGGATCAAACCCGCATCCTTGGTATATGAGGACAACACTCAACCAACTCAGCACCCAGCCAGGGGCTGCTTTTTGTTTTTTAAATAGTAATAACATCACCCTGCTAAACTTGAACAGCACCTCCTAAAGATATTCACATACATTATCACATTTTACATTCACAACAAACCTATGAAGTACAGTGAAAGATATAATTAATCTTATTTTAAAAATAAAGAAAAAATATAGAGAAAAAGTCTGGACTGTATAAGGTCAAAGGCACATTGGCAGTAGGTTATACACTAGGGACAGGAAGATTATCCTCTGACTGACTTCCCAGCGGCACTACAAGGTCAAGCTCACATCACAAGGCAGCACCTCATGTGCCAATACAGTATACAATTTTTATACCCTGCTACTTTGACTTGGCCTTTCTACCCTCCCTCTTGTTAATGTGGGACTCTCAGAGTATAAAACCTGCATATCAGGATTTTCTCTTATACTATAAAACATGATAATTTCCCGATAACTTCTAAAATCAGCTTACATGTGCTGCAATTTCCTTTTCTTTCTGTAGGGAATAGAATCCCTACTGGAGTCTTCTGAGCAATGAGTTCACCTCTAGTTACACATTCAGAGAAAGCTCCTAAGGAGATCTGGAGTCCAAGGGCTAGCTCAGCGTGCAGAGCAGCCTCTTTTCCTAAATCCAGACCTGACTACAAAGCAGTAGCCTATCTCTACCTCTTCCCTCACACCTGGGAGAATTAGGAATCACAACTCATACTTCTTAGAAAAGAAAAATGTAACTACTTATCATGAGGTAAAATAATCAAGCATATTATTAGGAAGCTCTGGTGCCCTTGCCACTTACAAATAAGTACAGAAAACAATGCTCAATCCCCCCTTCTGACCTCCAAGAGAGTGAAAAGTAACATTTCCCTGAAGGTACCGCAGTGTACTCTATGGGACATGAGTCAAACTGGAGTGTCGCAGCAGAGTGTGTGTGAATCCTGCCCCCGAGCATAAGCACATACCCTCCTCTAGCAGTGCTCTCACTGGTGTCTGGGCCTGACCCACGGACAGACAAGTTGAGATCTCATCAAGGGTGTGAGAACTCAGATATAATCTGGAAAATTGACCAAAAGCCAGAAACACAATGAAAACTCAGAAAAACTGTATCACATGTTTAAAAGTTTCCTACACAGAGCTGAAATTATTAAATAATAAGGAAACAATGAGTAAAATATATTTCAAAAAGAAACATTACCTCAACTGGGTTAAATTTAACACTACATATACTGTCAAATCCCCAGGTCATTGAGCATATAGGGCTGGTTCTTTGTTCATCCCAAATGTCTACTTGCTGTCCACATGTGGCAAAAACAGCTTCTTTCCAGTGATGATCGATTCCTGTATACACTGTCTTTAAAAGCAGAGAGGTTGTTGTTATAAATGGGTCTTTTGTTACTACTTCAAGTCTACAGAATAATATTTTAAATATATTTATCTTCTCTCTCTCTCTCTCTTTTTTTTTTTTTTTTTTTGAGACAATCCCTGGTTCACAAAGAAACTTCTTTGAAGCCCTTAAAGGAAAAAACAGTACCATAAGGAGTGATTCAGCCTATCACACATTTTGGGAATGAAGAAGCAATGCTAACATGGGATGCATGTAGTTAAGTGTGAAAACATACCACTGAAGCAAATTTTAAACCATCATTTGGTTATTGAAGGATCTAATAAAATACAAAAGTAATTTCTAAAAAACTTCATTCCACATTTACCATGTGAAGTACTGACTCCCAGGGCAGAAACACACAGATAACAAGTGGATTAAAATTTAGAGAAAAAAAATAGAATCAGTGAAGGTGGATGCTAATATTCTTAAAAGCAATAAAATCTTGTAAGTTTGATATTATCCACTTAAAATAGGTGATTAATCTAGCAGGTCCAAATTAAAGCCTGACTTTATACTATATCGTAAAAACTGTTTGCAAAGCAAATAAGAGGGAACACAGGGTCTGGCAGAAGTAAGGCCTGCTCAAGTGTGGTTGGTAATAAAATGGGTGTGATCATTTATAGTTTAAAAGATTTTGTGATAAAAGGGGGACATTATTTGTGCTAGACCCTGTATTTAGCTAATACCTTAAGCTTGTAAGAACTCTTGGCAGCATCTACAGGTTTTAATTATTTTCTACTCATTAAGGCAAGTCCTACAAACTTTTTCACAATTGGAATTGCCTATACCACAGAGGAAGAGGTAAGACTAATATTTCAAAAACCTTTGGAACTTCTAGAGAAAAAGCATTCTGCAAGTATGAAGCCAGTTCTGTTTCAGACATCACCGGCAATTTTTTACCACTTGCAGGCTCTTTCTACCTCCCTACCTCCCTACCCTTTAAGAACCACACCCTACCTCCACATCCCTTTAAGAACACTGAGAACTTCTTGAAACCTGAGAAGCAGAACCTAAATATATACTAACTATAACAGTGAACTGACAAAGTGAGTTTAAATCTAATTTTACAACTTTGCTTACTATCAAATGTAAGCATCATAAAATATGGGTAACAAAATGTACTGAATTATACTTAAGTTATAACTAAACCATATAATCTGATCTGCAGAATAATGTTTTAAGATACATGAGATTTACACAAAAAGCATCACCATATTATTACATTTCTTCAATTCTTAAAGGATTCTTTTAAGTTAGACATCCTAAGCTTTGTGTAAGACCTATGACAATACAAATCAGACAGAAACTGAAGCATTATTTTTTCTGATCTTTTTACCTTACAGATGTGCCCCCCAGGGCCTTGCCAGAGAAATGCCTCACTGCACCCTCTGGCTAAAAACAGGAATTGAACCCAACTATAGCAAACACTGAAGGACTGTTCAAATTCTTTAGCTGCAAAGGACCAAAACTGCATTAAATACTGATTAAAACAGGTCAATTATTACAGTCTAAAGTTTTTAATTTCTTATTTATATCTTTTTTGGAAATACAAATTATGAAATAATTTGAAAAGAGAAGATTTTTAACAGACAAAGTATGGGTCAATTTATTTTTGTACCTTTCCTAATATTGTATGCAGTGGCTCTTCCTCTTCTCCAAAGCCTGGTCCATCCATTTTCCACTGCTTCACTGTTTTGTCATCACCAACCTAAAACATTTGTTATGGTGATGATAATAAACAATAGTTATAAAGTATAAACTTGCCAATATATACATCAAACTACAAACATCTCCAGTTTTAAAAATAACACATAGGATATTTGTTCAGTATAATTATTCATGCACTTATCTCGATCTATAACAAATACACATAGTACATAAAATTAAAAATAAAATAATATGAGTAGAGCAAAAGAAAATGAGTAGGAACAAAGTTAGGTCATATCTAATGGCAGAAAAATGCATATTGCAATAAGGATGGCATTTTAAATTAAAGAGAAAAACAGATATTAATAAAATGATCTTGTGATATGCAGTGGTCATTTAAAAAGCTGAAATAATTTGATGCCCGACATAAAAAGAAAATGCCAAATAATTTTAAATATGAAAAATGAAAAACAAAAAATAAAAAAAAAAACTAGAAAGGAGACATTTTTATAATCTTAACATGAATAAAGTCCTTCTTTGCCTGACACAAAAGCCCATAAGCTACTGAGTTGAGGGTTTTCAAACTGAACTACAGAGCTCTGAGGCACCCTAAGCATTTTTCAGAGGTCCATGATGTTAAAACTATTTTCATAATGTTAGTAAAGACCCACGTGCCTTTTCACTGTGCTCACAGATGTGCAGATGCAATGATGGGTACACCTGTTGGCACCTTAGCTCAAATCAAGGCAAGACAACAAACTATGGATTTTTAGACTTGGGTATATGGCAGATACATTCAAGATGTTATGTGAAACAGCTACAAAACAGAATTCCTAATATAACCTGATTAGGGTTTAAAAACATCATGTATTTATCTGTAGGAAGAGCATAAATTTAGCTATTTTCTTGCAGCAAATTCAAAAAGGGGAACATTTCCTACAAAACAATTCATAGTGCTCGTGACATTAGAATAGGATAAGTGGTTAGGAGAAAAGTTTGGGTACGAAGATCAGACAGGAATTTCTTTTGTTGAGGATGCTAACAGGCAAAAAGTATTTATTAATAGGGCTATATTTTATTAACAACCTGAATCTAAGCTACTGGCATCATACCAAAACTCAACTTTGGAAACCAGTGTTAGGAGCCAGTAAAATGTAATCGAGGTACCAAGGTCTTGGCTGATCTGGCGTGACCCAATGGAATGTTTTAGCATTTATGGAAGACAGGATAAACTGTTATTAGGAACACCCTCCCTGAAAACTGTTTTTTTCAATCAAGCTTTTGAGAAACAGTGTCTGTCAGCTTGAGACTGAACCTCCTTGTAAATGTCTAAGCTACTCTGTACCAGTCTATTGCGCACAAGCCTCTACAGACCATCAATCCTGAGAAAGGTTTAACGTCTTGTAGAATGGAGGAACCAAACAAGAACCTGCCTGGCTAAAAATACCTCATCCCTAGGCTGAGTGACCTGAAGAAGGACCTGCTGGTACCACAAAATGGTATATTACAGATACTATGAAATTTAGGTAATAAAGGCTTATCTCTTGTAACATTGTATATTAAACATTTTTTGAAACATTAAGTGCTGAAATTACGCCAGTGTAAGTAGTTTTCACACGCATCGCATCTCTAGCCAGGCACACAATACTTAAAAATATCTAAAGGGAGAAATGAATAGTGAATGTAAAATGTTTTCAGTCTTTATTAATTTTTAAGCATTAAAAAAATAGTAAATCCTCTGGCTGGAATATTAAACTACTCAATATATCCAGAAGAACCAAATGGAAGAAGTGTAGCTGCAGTCTACTCCAACTTCCCATTCAAATCCTTCTACAACATACATATGTGTACCAAGCTATGAAACTTGTCTGCACCCCTCTACTGAAAAGCTACCAAACGCTCTGCAATGTAGCCTATTTTAGTTTTTGACAGCAAGTTAAGTTTTTCCTTACTGTTAACATTAACATCTATTCCTAATATTCCCATATGAAACAACTAGTCCATTTCCTCTTTCACATGACAATCTTCCGAATATTTAAAGGTAGCTCTCAGGTTTCCCACATGTCATCTTTCCTTCATTATTCCCTTGCTATCTGTTTTGCTCCCAGAATGCTACTCAACTTGTTCTTTGAAAAATCACCTCCGAATAAAGAACAAGGAAGATTTACAAGTTGATTAGTGTGTATAGAGACACAAAAGGTTACGCAGATAGGTCAAAACATTTGAAAAGATATACATCAAACTTCTATCAGTGTTATAACTGGAAGAGTAGAATTACAGGACCTTTTAACTTTCAATTTTTTGCAGGTCTACATTCCTAAAATATTCTTCTCAGTCTTCATTCTCATCATCTTTCAGAGTAGTTCACATAACCTACTATCCCTTCCTTCTGGGACATTAAGCTCATCCACAGGTTCCAGTTCTCTGGCTATTCCCAGAGTTTCCCCATTCTTAGGAGGTAGGCATCCTCCAAGACTATTTCCCCAACATCTCTGATTTCTGTATTTTCCACCTCACTTCTCCCAGTGATACCACACCATGGCTTCAATAGTTATTTCTGTATTGATGCTTCCAAGTTTAAAGCAGACTTCCCTCCCGAGCCCCAGGTCTGTATCTGCAAAGGTCCGAGAGACACCTTCACTCGAATGGCGCATGGCAGCCCAGCTCACCACACTGTACCCTTCCCATTCTCACTCTCCTCTACTGTTTCTAACACTCCTGGCTTCCCCATTTCTGCAACAGAAAGCACCATCTTCTTAGGCATCCCACAGTTATCAAGCCTGTCAAACTTCCAAAATGTGTCTAAACCTACAGATTTCCACTGTTTCCACTACCCAGTGTTGACTCATCACTGCTTAACAAGATTATTAAAACAGCCTCCAACTGTTCACTCACTGCTGTCAAATTAATCATGTCAAAGCATAGCTTAGATTTTTGCCATTCCCGTTAGAAACTTTGAATGAACTCAGACATTTACACACCAATGTTGACAGCAGCATTATTCACAAAAGCCAAAAGTTGAAACATCCAAATGCGCATTGATGGATGAATGGATAAGCAAAAGGTGATGTGCACACACAATGGAATATTACTCAGTCTTAAAAAAGGAAAGAAAATTCTGACACATTCTAAAACATGGATGAACCCTAAGGACATTATGCTAAGTGAAATCAGTCAGAGGAGAAGGGCAAATATTATGATTCCTCTAATATGAGCTTCCTAGAATAGTCAAATATGCAGACACAAAGTGGGACAGCGTTTATTAAACTGGACTGAGAGTTACAGCTTGGGAAAATGAAAAAAATCTGGAAATGGCTAGCAGTGATGGCTGCACAATGATATGTACTTAATGCCACTGAAATGCACACTTAAAAACAGCTAGAATGGTAAACTTTATGTTATGTATGTCTTACCTCCTCCAACACACAATGATTTATTTCTTCAATGATTTACATCCCTGGCACAGTACAATTTATTCATTCCTAGCATTGAAAATCCTCCAGAATAAAAAAAAAAACAAAACCTTTCTAGCCTCACTTTACATTAATCCCACTTCTCAGTACCCTGTAGGATATTAGTTTCACTATTACATTAAGTAATTACTTATTAAAAAATTACATACAAAAGCATGGGGAAGACTGGATTACATAAAGAAAACTAGTACTTTTCAAGGTTTTAGTAAGTTATTTTGCATTGTGAAACTCCACAAGAGCACTGGAAGAAATGCACTCACTCAGAAAATATTCAATTAGATCAGTCTTATACATGTTGAAAAGAGTTAATAACTTAATTGCATTATACTTACAGTAAAAAAAGAACTCCCACAAAAACGGGTACATATTCCTCGTACAAAACCTTCATGTGCCTGTATTGTACGGACACAGTTTCGTTTGGTCAGGTTCCAGATTCTAACCTATGATGGAGTATACCAGGAAATGTTGGTAAACTGTAAATATAAAATGTTCAGGCACAAGAATACTAAATTCCAAGAAAAATAAATTTGACACTGAAAAAGCTATGACTCATTCTGCCAGACAGCTAAAGGCAAAATCTTCTGGATTAAAATAATGCAATCATTAAGGATAAGTATACCAACAAGCAGAACATTCAATCTGTTAAATACTCTATTGATTCTAGTTTAAAGCGTTTCAAAGCTTTCTTTCTTTGCCAGCGTGGGAAATAAGTGTTGAATCATTACTAACATCCTATTACTAATAAAACTCACTGAAAATCTTTATTATAAACATGTTTTATTATTTACTGTCAAATTAGGCCTAAAGCTACTACATTTTTAATTTCTTTGGTTTAGAAAAGAAACAACAGAAGTTACTAACTGAGCCTTGAGAATTAAAAGAAAACAAAAAAATGAAATGAAACCAATTAAAACTCACAGAAACTCAAAACTAAAGAACATTTGTAATACAACTTTTTAGTTTAAAACATCATTTAGAGTGACACTTGCCTCTCCATCACATGCCCCAGAAAGGACAGTAGCCAGGCTCTTTGGATGCTTTGCCAAGCAATTGACTCCATCTCGGTGACCATCGAGGGAAGCAAGGAATGGCTTTGCAAATACCCGTTCCAGTTTGGTAGCATTTAAAGCTCTTACGTATTCTCGTGGAACCTCAAAAGGATGTAAGGTTGGATCATAGTTTCTTGGAACTGAAATAAAAATGACTCCTCTTAATAAAAACAAATCACATTGAATACTTCCTGTGGTCTTCCTCAGCTAATCATTCGACTTGCTATTCAGTAAGCCACTGTTCTACGCCTAGCACTGTGAAGAATACAAAAGTAGACCTTCCGTCCAGAAACCTTTCCAAAATTGCCAAAAACTCATGGAATACATATATTTTGCAAGACTTAGACCCTATATATACACAGCTTTTGTTTTTTAAGAAAAGACTTTATTTATTTATTTTTAGAGAGAGGGGAAGAGAGGGAAGAGGAGGAAACATCAATGTGTGAGAGAAACATCAATCAGTTGCTTCTCACCCACCCCCTCCAGGAACCTGGCCTGCAAGCCAGGCATGTGCCCTGAGTGGGAACTGAACCTGCAACCCTCTGGTTTACAGGACGACACCCAACCCACTGAGCCACACCAGTCAGGGCAGCTTTTCCTTTTATGTGTCCTACTATTCCTTTCAACTGGTTGTGTAAGTGTTCACAGTCAGGGCTTCTGTTACATTCTTCACTTGTACTCCTATGCCTAGCATAGTGCCTGGCACAAAACAAGTGTGTGATAAATGTTTGCCCAACTGAATTCAAATCAACTAGTGGGGCAAGGAACATTAATCTCCAGTGCTAATCAGTGCTGTAACAGACGAACACTGTTGTGATTATGATTATAGCTACAATTTACTGAGCACTTTCCATGTTTGTTTACTTACTTAAAAAAGAGTTTACCATGTGCCAGGCACTCTTGCAAATACCTTACATATTTTAAGTAATTTTTAAGATATTTATTTATTTATTTTTAAGTATACTTTATTGATTATTCTATTATGGTTGTCCCACTTTTTTCTCTCCTTTATCCTCCTCCTCCCTGCACCACTCCACACCAGCATTCGTCCCTTAGTTCATGTCCAGGGCCATACATGTAAGTTCTTTGGTTTCTCCATTTCCCCTACCATTCTAAACCTCCCCGTCTATTTTGTACCTACCAATTATGCTTCTTATTCCCTGTACCTTTTCCCCCATTCTCCCCCTTCCCTCTCCCATTGATAAGCCTCCATGTGATCTCCATTTCTATGATCCTGTTCCTGTTCTAGTTGTTTGCTTATTTGTGTTTTTGAGGTTCAGTTGTTGATAGTTGTGAGTTTGTTGTCATTTTATTGTTCATAGTTATGATCTTTTTCTTAGATAAGTCCCTCAACATTTCGTAGAATAAGGGCTTGGTGAGGATGAACTCCTTTAGCTTGACCTTATCTGGGAAGCACTTTACCTGCCCTTCCATTCTAACTGACAGCTTCGCTGGATAGAGCAGTCTTGGATGTGTAATGTTGCCTTTCATGACTTTGAACACATCTTTCCAGCCTTTTCAAGCCTGTAAGGTTCCTTTTGAGAAAGCAGCTGATAGTCTTATGGGAACTGTCTCCTTTTCTCTTTCTGCTTTTAAGATTCTCTCCTTATCTTTAATCTTGGCTAATGTAATTATGATGTGTCTTTGTGTGTTCCTCTTTGGATCTAATTTCTTTGGGATTCTCTGAGCGTCCTGGACTTGAAAGTCTATTTCCTTCACCAGAATGGGGAAGTTTACCTTCATTATTTGTTCAAATAAGTTTTCAATAACTTGCCTTTCCTCTTCCTATTCTCCTTCTGGCACCCCTATGATTTGGATGTTGGAATGTTTAAAGTTGTCCTGGAGGTTCCTAAGCCTTTCCTCATTTTTTTGAATTCTTGTTTCTTCATTCTGTTCTCGTTGAATGTTTTTCTTCCTTCTAGTCCACAATGTTGATTTGAGTCCCAGTTGCCTTCCCTTCACCATTAGTTCCTTGTATATTTTACTTTATTTTATTTTGCAAAGCCTTTACTTCTTGCTCTATTTTGCGTCTGCACTAGATCATTTCTGTGAGCATCCTGATTACTGATATTTTGAACTCTGCACCTGATTAACTTGGTTCTTTTTCTGAAGTTTTGATCTGTTCTTTCATTTGGGGCATATTTATCTCAGCACACTCGTTGTAAGGGGTGAAGCCTTAGGTATTTACCAAAGTGGGGCTCCCCACTTTGCTGTGTTGTGGTGCTGTATGTGGGGGAGGGGTCAGAGAGGGAACAATGACGCTTGCTTGGCTCTAATCCTGCTTTTATCACTTCCTCTGCTACCTACAAGCAAATTGAGCCCTTCTGGTGCTGATTCATGGGTGGGTGGGTTTGTGTATGTTCTAGGATCTGGAGGGTCTCTCCAATGAACTCTTCTGTGAGGCTGGGAGTTTCTCCCACTGCTGTAACCCCCACAGCTTTTTATAGCCAGAGGTTCTGAGGCTTTAGTTTCCTGCGCTGAAACCCTGGGTTCCATGGTCTCTCTCACTCCCCAGATGCTCCTCCTGGCTTATCCACACATGAATGTGGGACCTCCAGGTCTGCCAGCCGCTGTCTAGTACGCCCAGTCCCACCCAGTCCACTGCCTTGTTGCGCACCCACTCTATCCCGGCTGTCCATCTCCACCCCTCCTACCAGTCTGGATGAATGTTCCTTCTTTAGCTCTTTGGTTGTCAGACTTCCATACAGTTTGATGATCTGGCAGTTCTAGATGTTTTTTGTTTGTTTGTTTGTTTTTAAATTTGTTGTTGTCCTTCTTTTGGTTGTGCAAAGAAGCAAAGTGTATCTACCTATGCAACCATCTTGGCTGGTAGTCCAGATTTTATTTATTTGTTTTTAGAGAGAGGGGAAGGTGGGGCAAAAGACAGCAAGGGAAACATCCATCAGTTGCCTTTCACAGGCTCCCAACCAGGGATCTGTCCTGAAAACTAAGGCATGTGCCCTGACCAGGAATCCAACTGGAGACCTTTTGGTTCACAGGCCAGTGCTCAATCCACTGAGCCACACCAACCAGGAGGCCAATACCTTGTATTAACTCATTTAATCTCCACAGTACCTTATGGGTTAGGTTCTACTATTACTTCCTACTGTATAGATGGGGAAACTGAGGCACAGAGCAGTAACTTGCCTATGAAGTGATGGAGTCATGATTCAAACTAAGACAATCTGGCTCCAGAATAAATATTTTTAACTGTTATGCTATACTGCCTAACATGCTGTCACAGTTAATATCCTGAATATCTAAAAGTAAGCCTATCTTCTCACCCCACAACACCACCTTGCTGTCTTGTCTTTCTGACTCCCTGTCAAAGGATCTGTGGATGAAAAAGAGGTTCTACAGAAGCAACCTCACAGGATGATCCGATCACAAATTCCTAAATGGACAGGTCATAGAAGGTAATTATACCCCTGGCATATAATTTCTTTAGTAAAAGGTTCATCTTTTCCTTAAGCAAGCTCTTTCCATTGTTCCTGTGCTTCTAGGTTAACATACCTTTGAAACAAGCTTAATCACCCTCAAGGAGCACAAAATCTTTTCCAAACATATAAAAGAAACTGCAAAAATGTCATTCTCCTGAGCATTTGAAACCTTGCTTCCCAACAATTGTCAGTTTGGTGCAAATAAATTCTTATAAAAATTCTCTACAACTTTGTGAGTTGCTGATATTGACAGTGCTATATTCAACGTTCAATCAAGCTTACATATCAATCATCCTTATTCCCCAACGCCAAAACTTAAAGTCCTACTTATAGTCTCTCAAAAACACTTCTTATTCATTTTTCCCTTTCTCTTCCTACCTCCAGTAACTTAGTTTGGCCCATAATACTTTATACTTGACCTATTATATATCATCCCTACTTTATTTAATAGCAGTTTACACTATCACCAGATTAATCATTGTAAAAACACAGCTTTTTGCATGTCACTCCCATGCTCAAAACCTTTCAAAGGCTCCCTACCAAACTCTTGGTAGTTTTTAAACTCTTTTGATTGTATGCCCCATTAGGAATGGAGTTTTTGAGCAGATCTCTGCTGCTCAACTGTATACACACACATGCACACAGAATTTAAGTAAGAGCATGTGATTAAAGATGCTGTTTTTTAAAAATCTCAATCTAATACCATTCAAAGGTTTTAATTACAATGTTTGGTTTTAATGGCTACTGCAGTTGCAAAAGATATAGGCAGAATTTGCTAATCCATGGTACTGTGTTATTGAGAACACAGACATACCAGAACCAATTCCTCATTTTGCAGTTTTCTGGTAACAGATGTGATTTGTGACACACCACTGTGAACATGTCAAAGAGTAGGACTGGTTGAGTTAATATGGTACTGTGCAAAGTGGGGACTGCCTGCACTTCACAAGACAAGCAGATCAAAGAGAAGATACCCCAGGCTGGCTATGTTTATTTAGTACATTTAATTTTAGTCCCATCCACCAGTTTTAAGGTTTTCTTCTAAAATATATTTAGAAAATTTCCATTTACTCTGATACCTGTAACTACTCCTACAATTATTTGGCATTTTAGTAACTTTAATAGTTAAAAAAACTCAATAGGGTCGCTCATTCTGTTTACCAACATTTATGTGTAGTCAAAAATTAATTCTTTATAGAAGACACATGAATTTCCGGACAAAATTTTTTAAATGATGAAAACAGTTCTAAAAATACATTTTAAAAATGATCTTCCAGAGCACAACATATTTTTTGAAAAGTAATCACTTTCTTACTCATCACTAAAATGGACATTGAAGTAGTGGGTTATATATGTTTTTTAATAATAAAAATAAAAACTCCAACCTAGTATTCATAGCCACAGAAAAGTTCAGCAAATTCTACAATGGTTAATTCATCATTATGTTCCACAACTCTTCTAAGAACTCTGTCATATATTACCAAGGAACCTCTGCAGAAAAACGAATTTTTAAAGCCACTCCCCATCACTTTAAAAATTATTATAAAATACCCCACTTAATGTAAGCTGTAGAGCATGTTGCACTACTCTGAAGGAAAAGCAAGCACACCGTGTCAAGCCTCTAGTCTTTTCTTGGGATACCTCAAGTACTACATGCATCATGTGACTATTTAACATACTGCTGTAATGACAACGTCAGTGTTGATGCAAGTATTATCTAAATAAAGATTAATTTATTTTTTAAGAAATGTCAATTTAAGTATTACTTGTTTTTTCTACTCCGCAATGAATAGCCCAATATATCAGTTTTAGAGATCTCTGACCAATGGAATTAATTTCAAGCTCCTTTCTGGTCTTCTGCAACATGGTCCCAACCTACTTCTCTAGCTTCATGTAATTTTTGAAACTCCAATTTTTGGCTCCAGCCAATCTGGTTTATTCATTGTCACCTAAAACTGCCTTGACCTTTCCCACTCTTGAATACTTGTATAAGTCATTGCTTCCAACCAAGAATGTACTCCAACTTTCATCCTAACCTAAATAAACCCTATGTATGCTTTTAAAATATTCAGCTTAAATTTCATGTCTTCTACAAAGGGTTTCAAATCACTACAATCATTCCAACCTCTAAATTCATACATTCTGTCAACATGTATACGTGGAGCACCTGCTACATTACAAGCACCAAGGATAGTCACAGCTGACAAACATACGGCATATATTTATGTATATATGCAAGTTTTTCTCATACATCTGTATATTAACCAATGTATCAGAATAGCCAACAGAATTTTAAAAATACAGATTCTCTGATGTCCTATCCCCTAGGTCAACAAATCAAAGTACTCAAATAAGCATTTGAATACTGTACCAAATTTACAAGGAAATAACAGCTAAATAGGAATAAAAGAATAAAGACAGAAAATATCTTACTTATTTTATGTTTTACAGAGCTCCAATACTTCAATTTTGCTTACTTCGTAGCAATTCTTGCATATATGTTGATAACCTCCACCACTCAATTAAAATGACGAAATAGTGTTCCAGCCTCATCTTCTATCACTTATCCCTTCCTTACTCACACTCCGATAACCCGGCCCCCGAGTTCATTTTTGCCTAAAGGCCTTTGAACTTGTTATTCTCTTCATTTAGAATAGTCTGTTCACACATACGGTTGGTCCCTTGTCATTTAGGTATCATAAGCAATTATATGATTAATTCATAAGCAGTCAGCATGTTAATGAGGGTACAGGCCAATACAGGGTAAGTAAAACAGGATTCCAATACAGGATTCTTCATTATAAGAATCTCCAATTCCAAGAGTTGTTGATAAAACTAATGGCTTTAAGTTTCACCTTTGTCTCTTCCTACATTCAGATGTACGTAATTTTAAGAAGTAAAGTGGCCAGAAGTTAGGGCAACAGAAAGGCTTAAAGAAGCCAGTTCAATTGTTAAATTCTTCAACCCATGAGTTTGGCTCATTCAAGCTGAACTTTTCAACAGGAACCTGAGAACAATGAGCGAGGGGCAAGGGAGCTTCAAGCATTGTCCATACAGCTAACTCTCCCACAAACTACTAGAGAAAGTTCTTTTTAAAAGGACTTCAGGAGAAGTTATCTGCTACTCAGTCTTGTCTAGCCTGATCTGTAAAAAGTTTGCCTTGGAGAAACGGAGCAGTGAAAGAACGAGACGAGAGCGCCAGTCTCCCCGCCAACTTTACTCGGTGGAAGCCCACGCCAGACCCAAGGCCGGAGGGCTCTCTACTAACTTGTCTCACCTCTCTGTAAATCCAACCTGGTTTCGCGGACATAGTGGTCCGGGTTCCGGCTCAGCATCTTCACCTTCATCTTGGGGTCCGGCTCTGGCCGCCTCCACGAGCGTTAACCTCCGGGTGCCGGTGACCACCCCCTCCGCCGGCACACGCTACTTCCGCTTCTACCAGACTACTTCCTGTCATGTGACTTCCACGAACTGGAAACCTGCCGCCTAGGCTAGACCCCGCGGCGCTCCGTAGTTTCGCGGTCTTGGGTTGACCGGGGGCGGTTCTCTGCGCTGCAGCCCAGCCCTTCAGCCCCAGCCAGCCGCAGCTGTGGGCGAGGCTGGGCGGGGACTCGGCGGAGGCGGGCGACCCCACTCCTCTGTGTTCTCTGCTGGCGTCACTTGCAGCTGTCTCGTGTCATGCCTGGTTTGCTGCAGGGTCTGCCGGGTTGGTGCAGTGGGTCTGCGCTCCAAGTCCGCGCGCCGCTCCCGGAAGTGGGCTAGCGTCCCGCAGTTCTGCTTCAGGGTGGCTACAGTTGCCACGGTGGTGGCCACTGCCTCTCGTCTCACCTCCTCGGCCCTAGGCGCCAAGGTATCAGCAGGCCCCGAGCCAATGACAGGCCAGGGCCAGACGGCTCCCGGGTCGTCGGCGTGGAGCGCGGTATTCCGCCACGTCCGGTACGAGAATCTCGTGGCGGGTGTGAGCGGCGGCGTCCTGTCCAACTTCGCGCTGCACCCGCTGGACCTAGTGAAGATACGCTTTGCAGGTAAGTGCCCGCTCTGACCCTGGGCTCTCTCTGCTTGCTGTTACCCAGAACTGGGTGGTAAAGATGCTCAAGGAGGCTTTGGTTTTTTTCTTGCTCCCTCCATACTAAGAAGCAAGCGTTGAAGGTTGCTGTCTGTCCGGGCTCACCTGGAACTGGATTTGAAGAAGGGGCCTGGTAAAGGGATCTGGCCATGGTCACCCGGGTTCCCCAAGAGTAAGAGGTGGGGAGCATCAATAGAAAAGTGCTCACTGGCGTAGGCTCAAAGCCTGATTTGTGAATAAAAAAAGGGGTGGTCGCATTTTAATCTTAGCCTTCAGCACGTGCAAAACATTCGTGGTTGAAGGTAGTTTGAAATCTTAGGATAGTCACGTGCTTGTCAGCGCCGCTGAGGAAAATGCAAGTGCTTAGTGTAAGGCGTAATCACCAGCAAATATGAGATAGAATTTTCTTGAAGGTTTGATTTTTAGCGTTTATGGTGTGGTACAAGGTCTTGTGAAGGAATAGGTAGCTGGAATCCAAATACTATATTGCTTTTTATTTAGGTTTATTGATTGAGGTGCCTTGAGTTAAGTAAATTAAATGTGTTGAAATTGACAAAGTAGGGTAATACTTAATTCTTGAAAAGATAGTTTCAGAGGTCTTTGATAACTTTATTTGCGAACTTTTCTGTCATTTCAGTTCTCTTATCAGTAATGCATTACCGTAAGTTCTGCCTTGAGAATTAGATCTACAGAAATGGTTTATCTTAAAGAGTTTAATTCTATCCTATTCATTTTATACATTTGTAGACTGCTGTAGGGGATACAGAATCAATCACCTAGACAAAGTTCTTGCAGGGAACTTGCTGTCTAATTGTAGGTGTGAGACTTAGTCATATAAAAGGTCATTCTTAGACAACAAGTGGGGACACAAAACATGGAATTTATTTATAAAAGATGGTGTATTTATTCTTACATGGTTAAACTTCAGTCACCTTCAAAGTACTCCATTTGATGCAATGCCACTACCGAGATTTTTTTTCCACTGCTCAAAATAGTTTTTGAACTTGTGATTATGATGTCTTTTAGTGCTTCTGCTGCTTTTTCACCTCTTCCACACCAGTAAAACATTTCCCTTTGAAGATCTTTTTTTATCCAGGGAAACAAAAAATGTCTCCAGAGGTGAGATAGGGTGAATAGGGAGGGTGGGGCACAAGAGGTCATCATGTATTTGGTCAAAAACTGCTGACCACTCAGCATGGTGTGGGCAGATACTCTCGCAAATAACCCACCATGAAATGAGCCACTGCACTGAAAGAGTCTTCCAAACAATTTCACTGAAACTAAATCGCAGCCCCTCACAACGATGCCAGCTGGTACACTGATCCAGATGTGAACCTAGAACACTCACCTAGCAGGGCAGCCTGTACTATAAGGAGGCTGGCCTCCAAAAGATAATTCTGGATTTTTTTGGTCTCTTCCCCTATAAAGCCAAGGGCAAAATGGAATAAATCTAAATTCCAAAATATGAGCAGAGGCACACTATCAAAAAGGCTATAGGTTGCTGATAGCTGTATGTGTCTGTATCTGTAAAGGTTCCGTCAGATCTTAAGATTCCCCATAGAAGTACTAATATTTTGGCAGTTGCAGGAAGTAAGCAGCCATGCTTGAAGGAAAAAATAAATGAAAATTATGGGGTATTATCTATCGGAGAAAACCCACAAGGGCATATTATTTCCGTGGCATTTATGATGCATGCACAAATAATTTATGATGTAACATTCATTGAGCATTTACTAGGAACAAGGCAATGACCTATGTGCTATCTTATACTGATTAGTCTAAACAACCCTATGGCTTTATTTTCCACACTATACAGATGAGGATAGTAGAAGTTAACTAACTTGCCCAAGCCACAAGTTTATAACTGTAGAGCTGATATTTAAACCCAGGTGGTATAATCTAGAACCCTTTGGCACTTAAGCAGTCTCTCTACTACATCTAGGAATCCATGGTGTACAGTGGCTTAAACATGAAGAAAAGAATTTTGTATTTGGCTTCAGGCACTGGCCTGTATGACTTGGTGTCTCTCTTCTGCAGTTTTTGCCTATGAACAGAAGGGATGTCAGCTGAGATTGAGGAATAGTGTGGTTGGCCTAGTGAGTTTCAGAGTGTGAGATAAGTATGTGGTGCCTGAGGGAAGGGAATTCTTGGTGCCTGTGAAGATTGGTAATTTTGATGAAATGGAGAGAGTTTTAAGAGACCAGTAGGGCCAAGGTGACAGATAAGGCAATTAAAATTGGGTGGAAGGGCAGAATTATAGATCTAGGAATTGAAGCAGGGCTTTGTAATAACAATGCCCATGATGTCCCTGTGAAATGGTGATAAAAAAGAAGAAAGTTTGGCAAAATGGATAACTGAAATCAAAATAGTTGGTTGGCCATAAGCACTAATGCTGTAGTTTTTATGCTTTAGAAAAATTAATTCCTACAATTAAATTGTAGTATTTAGTGATTGGGGGTGTTAGTCTTCAGTGTACCTTTAAATAAAACCTGGACTACTTCAGTGAGCCAAATGCAAATTGGAACTCAAAGGTGTCCAGAGTAGAAGAAAAATTAGAAATCATTTCATATGAGAAATGACTGGAGGAACTAGTTTAGCTTGGTGGGAGGGTGGGGGAGTAAGGGGTAGAACCTAAGGTATTTAGAGAACTGACATGTAGGAAAAGGAGCCGCCTTATTATATGTTGACCTAAAGGGCAGACAGAAGTTGGGTGGAAATTACAGGGAAGCAGATTTTGGCCTGGCAAAGTAGTGGTGCCCAGAAATGAAACCATGATGACTAGAAGTAGTTCAGTGGCTGGATGTCAGAGGTTAGAAGATATTCTTGTGTTGGGTGGAAATGTTAGATAAGGTGATCGTTGAGACCTCTTCTAACTTGAAAAGATACATCCCCAGATGCTCAATTCCCTTATGTAAAATGATGTATTTGTGTGTAACTTACACACAGCCTCCCATATACTTTAAATCATCTCTAGATTAGTGATAATAGCTAATATCAATGCAAGGGAAATGCTATGTAAATGGTTGTTGTGCTGTATTATTTAGGGAATAATCACAGGAGAAAAAAAGTCTGTACACCTTTAGTACAGATGCAGCCATCGTAGGCCTAATTACATAGTACACATCAGCAACATAACTTTTTTCCTTAAATATTTTTGATCCTTGTTGGTTGAATCTGTGGGCACAGAGGGTGGACTGTAGTTTTAGATCATCAGGAATGATGAGAGAGTCTCAACAAAGAAGAATGTAAATGAGGTGTAAAAATAATGATTTTCTAAAATAACCTGAAAATCTGATCATCCACAGATTAACCAAGGAACCAAAGTCCAGTAACAAGAGTCCAGTAACAAGAATAGCATGCAGTTGACTTTTGGTGTATACTATTGCAAGAACCAGAAGCATAAATAAACTTAACACTTGTTGGAATGATTGCTATGTGCCAGGGAGAATTTTAAGGGCTTTATATGTGACCCTTTGTAAGTTTTAGAGTTAAGTTCTATTATTTTTGTAATTTTATGGCTGAGAAAACTCAGTCACGGAATAATCAAATAACTTAGGGTCACATGGTTAAGTATTGGAGTTAGGATTCAAACCTAGTAAGTCCAATTTCATAACATATGCAATTAGTTTGAAACCATAGTGGGTAGTTTGGTATAGCCAAATGGTAAAATGCTAAAGGGTGTAAATGAAAATGATTCCAGAAAGTTAAGAAGCTGCCAGATTGACACAACTTTTATGCCATGTGAAAACGGAAGCCAGGTCTGGGCGTTAGGAATGAGATCGGAACTAGAGATGTAGAAACTAACACAGGGACAGCAGTTTAAGCTTCTTAGTAATTAAGAAACTATGCCCGTTGAGTGGAAAGGTTGCTGATAAAAACCAGCATTTGAAAGATGGGCAGAAGACTAGGAGGCTGCAAAGGATATTTAGTGGCCAAAGAGGAAACAAGGATGAAGAAATGAGAGAAAAATCAGTGTGGTGTGAAGCTAGCCTGAAGAAGAGTGTTTTAGGAGGTAAGCAATGACAGGAGCTACTGAAGTATTAGTAAGTTTATTTTTTGAGTAATATGGTTGATCATTTGAATTGTTAATTTTGGATATCTGTAACAAAAACAAAACTTGTTTTGAAACTTGTTTTGAAACTTTGGATTTTTAAGAACTGCTAATCCAACACTTCCTACAATATTACTTGAGTGCTTAGTATGCCCTCAATAAAAACTTCAGTAAATTCACAAATGTGTTTATTTTAAAACAATCCTGGATTGTTTATTTTAAAATAATCCTGAAAAATAATTTCCTCTTCCTAAATGTTTTTCTCCTGAATTTACTTCCTTTACATAATGGTACATCTATGTTTATATGTGATTCAGAGCTTGAATTTTACTCTCACCTGACTCTGTGTATCTTTTACTGCAGTGAGTGATGGATTGGAACTCAGACCAAAATACAAAGGAATTCTGCATTGCTTGACTACCATTTGGAAACTTGATGGACTACGGGGACTTTACCAAGGAGTAACCCCAAATGTGTGGGGTGCAGGTTTATCCTGGGGACTCTACTTTTTCTTGTGAGTAGTCTAGGAGATCTTCCAGTATTAAATAAAAGCAGTTTTTTTGTTATATTTTATTGATTATGCTATTACAGTTGTCCCATTTTCCCCCCTTCATTCCCCTCCACCCTGCACACCCCCTCCCACCTACATTCCCCCCCTTTAGTTCATGTCCATGTGTCATAAGTTCTTTAGCTTCTACTTTTCCCACACTATTCTTGCCCTCCCCCTGTCTATTTTCTTCCCGTCTGTGCTACTCATTCTCTGTACCTTGTCCCCCTCTCTCCTCCTCCCACTCCCCTATTGCTAAACCTCCATGTGATCTCCATTTCTGTGTTCCTGTTCCTGTTGTAGTGGTTTGCTTAGTTGGCTTTTGTTTTAGGTCTGGTTGTTAATACCTGTAAGTTTGCTGTTTTTTTACTGTTCATATTTTTTATCTTCTTTTTCTTAGATAAGTCCCTTTAACATTTCATATAATAAGGGCTTGGTGATGATGAACTCCTTTAACTTGACCTTATCTGAGAAGCACTTTATTTTCCTTTCCATTCTAAATGACAGCTTCGCTGGATAGAGGAATCTTGGATGTAGGTCTTTGACTTTCATGACTTGGAATACCTCTTTCCAGCCCTTTCTTGCCTATAAGGTCTCTTTTGAGAAATCAGCTGACAGTCTGATAGGAACTCCTTTGTAGGTGACTCTGCCTTTATCCCTTGCTGCTTCTAGAATTCTCTCCTTCATTTTAATTTTGGGTAATGTAATTACCTTGGTGTGTTCCTCCTCCGTCCAACTTCTTTGGAACTCTCTGAGCTTCCTGGACGTCTATTTCCTTTGCCAGATTGGGGAAGTTCTCCTTTATTATTTGTTCAAATAAGTTTTACTTGTTGCTCTTCTTCTTCCCCTTCTGGTACCCCTATAATTCGGATGTTGGGACGTTTAAAGATGTCCTGGAAGTTCCTAAGCCTCTCCTCATTTTTTTGAATTCTTGTTTCTTCCTTGTTTTTGGTTTGGTTGTTTCTTTCTTCCTTCTGGTCCCCTCCATTGATTTGAGTCCCAGTTTTCCTCCCATCTCTGTTGGTTCCCCATGCATTTTTCTTCAATTCACTTAGTGTAGCCTTCATTTGTTCACCTAATTTGTGAGCAAAATCAACCAATTCTGTGAGCATCCTGATCACCAGAGCTTTGAACTGTGCATCTGATAGGTTGGCTATCTCTTCGTCGCTTAGATGAATTGGCTTTGGGGCTTTGATTTGTTCTCCCATTTGAGCCATTTTTGTTTTTTGGGGGTTTTTTTTGGTCTGGTCGCAGTGAGGGATGTTACGTAGTGAGGGATGGAGCCTTAGGTGTTCCCCAGGGCGGGGCAGCCCAGTCGCTGGGTAGTGACACTGTATGTGGGGGCGGGGTCAAGAGAAAACAGTGGCGCTTGCTCTGCTCACTCTCAGATTCCAGTCCCTTCTGCTGCTTCCCCTTCGCCTGGCTTATCTGCGCGTGAATGTGGGACCACCTGGTCAGCCAGCCACCTTGCTCGGCCTCACTGGGTCTGCACAGTTGCCACCCCGTGCCCAGGGTTGCTAGCTGCTGCCTGTGCGCCTGGGATCTGCCAGCCGCTGCTGCCTGTGTGCCTGGTCCGCACCTCTACTTTTTCCTGCCTCGACTCCACCCCTCTTACCGGTCTGGATGAATGGTTGTTGGACTTCCAAACAGTTGAATTTTCTATGAGTTCTGATTGTTTTCTTGTTTCTAAATCTTTTTTCTCCTTAATTTTGGTTGTGAGAGGATGCCCAGTGTGTCCGCCTACACCTCCATCTTGGCTAGAAGTTCATAAAAGCAGTTTTTGTTTTTAGTGATTTTTAACATACGAGTTAATAATACAAGGTGAGTCATTTAGTCAGTTTCTCTGAATTGAAAGGGTCAAAAACGCAAAATGGCTTCTTTCATTTTGTTGGATATTACCAGAGACATTTGGTCTCGAAGAAAATTCTTAATAGGAAGAAAGCAAAGGGATGGAATGGAGAAGCACTATTATGGAAGCCATTTCTGTGAGATGAATTCAGGAAAATGGCTTACCAAAATACATTTGATTCATAATGAAGTTGGAAAACCAGGTGAGAGCAGATCTTGGGTTTCTATAACATCATGTACCCCAGGAAAATCCCTCCTGGAAACAAAACAAAAGCCAGTCTATAGCTGAAAGAGTTTGAGACATGGTCCTTCTTACCTCTTATTTGACCTGCTTCATCATCTTCTTAGTTCATTCATTTCCTTTACCTTTAACTTGTAAGATGCCATCACCATTTGAAATAATCGCTATGGTATGCTCACTGAAGGATCCACAGAAAGTGTGTATGGCAGGCGCATTCAACCTACTGACAGCACAAGAGCATGAGACCAAGGCATCACCACACTGCAGTGGAGGAGCATGTGCTGCTTTAAGTGAAAGCAAAATAAGATTCAGCTTTAGTATTGTGTAGGGTTTTTTTTTTCAGTTCTAAGATACACTTAGAAGGGTGAAATGATATGTATAAAATTCGTGCTATTAATGAATTCAGAGTTGTGTAGGCTTTCCAAAGACAGTTTCTAAGACAAGCCATATAAGGTTCATGTGTTGAAAATTTTTTATAATAAAACAGTGTATTTGTTTCATGTTAGAATGGTGTTGGCAAAGCTTGTGAAGATTTATTTACCTGAAATCTTCTTTCAAGAGAAAGCGGAGATTGGAGGTAGAGAAAATAGGCTGATTTGACTCCCCACTCTGGAACACAGTAGTGGTTTTCTGTTTCCTGCCAAATAAAGCCTAAATGCCAGTCTGCCACTCAAGTGTGGCTCCGTTTTTCCTGCCTTCCCATTCATCCTTGTTAAAACTTCTGCTTATGCTCATCTGCTTCCCTCTCGTGATTGTACCTGCCTCTCCAGACTCAGCCAGTGCCACTTCCACGCAGAGCCTTTGTGTGATCGGTCATAGTTGCTCAGTCTTTTATGATACTGTCTGTGTTATCTTTTATTATGATTATTTGTTGGCTCCCTATGGTCCCTAATCTGTTAAGAAGTATCTACAGAGATTTTATCTTTTTATCTACTTGCCAACCGTAATACTCGAACAGATGTTCGGCACATATTTGTTAGGTGCCTCCTCCCCACACTGGTCCTCCATTGCACCTCTGCCCCATCCTGGTTTTCCCTGTTGCTTTTATTAATTGTTGAGTGTGTCTTTAAAATATTTTGCATATGTATTACTAGCCATATATATTTGAGGGGAGGAAAGGTATAATCTTAACAGTGAACCATGCCAGCACATCCATTCTTAAAAAAGGTCGTATTTTGTGGCTGCATTATGCATTGACTTTTATTTTTGAGGCATTATTGTTGGGTTACACACCACTTTAAAATAGACTTTACTGCTTAATGACACCTACTCAAATATTTATTAAATTGTTCATGGTTTACTCTTTTAGTTACAATGCCATCAAATCATATAAGACAGAAGGAAGAGCTGAACAGTTAGAAGCAACAGAATACCTCGTCTCAGCTGCCCAAGCTGGTAAGACAGTGTATGAAATTTAAAATGTCAAATTTTGACTTTTGTTTTCTATTTTATTTGCCTTTTTTTCTTTGAGCACCAGAGCTTACATATGCTTACCTAAATATACTAGTCAGTGATCACATGAACTTTCTTTAAAAAGTAGGTATTTTTATTGATTTTTCTGGATGTATTTCAAGAATTTTATTTCCCTCAGGGTAATAAAATTCAGAAAAGTTATAAATCTTTAATAGTTTAAAATGATTCAGTATAGTGATTTTTCAATTAAAGTATAATCGCAGTTTTCAAATTATATGAATACAATTTAGTAGCCTTGTTTAATTGCCTCATGTGTATAATATTCAGAAGGGGAAAACAAAGTAAGACCCTTAAGTCTTTAAAATTCCTACTTTGAGCCCTGATTGGTGTGGCTCAGTTGGATAGGCATTGTTCTACAAAGCGGGAGGTCGCCATTTCTACTCTAGGTCAGGGCACACGCCTGGGCTGCAGGTTCGGTCCCTGGTCAGGGCGTGTACAAGAGGCAACTGATAGATGTTTCTCTCTCACATTGATGTTTCTCCCCTGAAAATAAAAATAAAAAATAAATAAAATTTTTACTTTGATACTTTGTGTGCTTTACTTTTTTTAATGTTGCTTTTTAAGGCAAAAACTATCTTACTCATTTTTTAATACCTAGCTGCTAATAGAGATCTGAATCACACAAGAACAATAAATATTTGTTGAATAAAAGACTACTTAGAAAACTCAGCAAATGAGAAACTTAGCCAGATATAGGTTTTTGGTTTTGGGGGTTTTTTTTACAAAATTGTCACTTCCTGTAAAGAATATAAAATAATACTTACTACATTGCATAGTTCTTTAATTTGGGACATAGTAGCTACTTTGAATGGACTTTGAGCAAGATGGTGGTAAAGTTGAGGTGAGTATACATGTACACATCCACACATTACTGAGGTGCTGGATTCCTGGTCCTTTCCCCCTAACCTTCCACCCCACTGGGTTACAGTGTGCCCACTCCTAAGTATCTGTATTTGCTTATCAGAGTCTGCTTCCTGTTTGTCGTCTGTTCTGTTACACCAGGTCACATTGTTCAGGAGCTAGGACATCTTTATCCTCACACCTCAAAGGGAACGTGTCTCACATTTTCATCTCCTTTTTTTTTTTTTTTAAGATTTTATTTATTTATCTTTAGAGGGGAAGGGAAGGGGAGAAGGAGAGAAATATCAATGTGTGGTTGCCTCTCATGCGTCCCCTTCTGGGACCTGGCCTGCAACCCAGGCATGTGCCCTGATTGGGAATCGAACCCAGATGCTTTGGTTCGCAGGCTTGCGCTCAATCCACTGAGCTACACCAGCCAGGGCTCCATCTCCTTTTTAATTTACCTCGCACTAAGTGCGGAAGGAACTTTTCGTAACCACCCAAAACTTTTTAGCCCTAAGTCTATGTCAGAGACCGCATGCCCCTTATGGCAGGTGCATACCCTGGGCAACCCCATTCTTTATAAATGAACTCCTCTTAATTTGGGTTGTCATAAGTGAAAAAGTACCAGCATGCTGACTAATCATATTTAAATCTGCTTTCAGGGGCCATGACGCTGTGCATCACAAACCCATTCTGGGTGGCAAAAACCCGCCTTATGTTGCAGTATGATGGTGTTGTTAACGCCCCACAGCGGCAATATAAAGGGATGTTTGATACCCTTTGGAAAATATATAAGTGTGAAGGTGTGCGTGGATTGTATAAGGTAATGAATTATTATCAATACATTTTTAATCGTAACTGACCATTGTAATTTTCCTTGGTTCTATCGTCCAAGTTCTGAGTGACCTGTAATCAGTCATAAAAAGAAGTCAAACTTAGGCAAGAAACAAACTAATGAAAACTGAAATCTGGTTTACAGTGTTGGAACTGTACTTTAACCTGTGTATGTATCCCTGTTACCATGAGATGTATTATCATGACACGTTGGGGGTAAGCAGTGTTTAAAACTTTGTCCGTTTCACATTTGTCAAGTCACACATTGAGGTTACCCATTCCGTTCTCCCCTCCCTGGAAGCTGTGATCCTTTGGGAATTTACTTAGTTTAATTTTTTGTTCATTTATTTCAATTTAGGGGTTTGTTCCTGGGCTGTTTGGAACATCACATGGTGCCCTTCAGTTTATGGCATATGAATTGTTGAAATTGAAATACAACCAGCATATCAACAGATCACCAGAAGCCCAGTTGGTAAGATAATTCTTAGAAAAATATATATTATTATTTACTTTTAGGGGGATATAGTAGATGGAAATGTTGCCATGTTTACTTCAGGAGTATTGTTGTTATGATGAGTGATGAATACGGGCTCTGCCAGTAATTTAATTTATAGTTAAATGTTTTATAGGCTAATGACACAAAGATGTTAAAAAAAGTACCCCTTAATTGCTCAGATTCTGTGTTAAGAGGAGCAATAGTGTTTTTCACTTATAGATCCATTTAAATGTTTGTTTTCCTATATAATTTATATATGCTTACATATTTTTAAAGAATACCATCTAAAGGAAAGCACATGTTTTGTGTTGTTGTTTTAGAGCACAGTAGAATACATATCTGTTGCAGCACTATCCAAAATATTTGCTGTAGCAGCAACATACCCATACCAGGTTGTGAGAGCTCGTCTTCAGGATCAGCATATGTCTTATGAGGGTGTATTGGATGTAATCGCGAGGACATGGAGGTGAGAGCATGTGGCATGTCAAAATGGCTTTTAGGAGGTACCTTCAAATCTTCAACTGTCTAGGTGACATTGGTTGTATAACAAAGGCCAGTGTGCTGGGATGAAAACATGGCTGGTCTCCCCTGCTTTCCCATTTCCCACATAGAGGAACATGGACTTTCCCTCCCTAAGGTATTTGAATGGCCTTGAATATAGGAAGTCATAAAAGACCTGGTTTAATAACGATTAAGAAGGCGCCACACCCTCTGGGGCACCATAACTTTCGCAAGTATAGCAGGTCCTAGAACAACATCATTTCATTATCATGTTACTGAGACACCATAGGACCTTAACTCTCATTTCTATCAATTAGCCTGTGGTAGAATTGGTTTTGTTGTATGTCATTTCACTTAAGTCGCAGAGCCTATTGACTACGTTAAATGAAAACTTACTGCACTATTCTTCACATTTGGGAAAAATGTATGTTTGTTAGCATCCCCATATTTATCTTTAATTCTAAAAGGCCACAGCAGAATATTTAGAATGTTTAAATTTAGTTCAGTTTAGTAAATATTTATCAAGAACCCACGTGACAAGTTCCAAGGCCATCTTTCTGTTCTAGGAATTAAATAAAATTTTATTTTGGCATGTGCTATATTTAGTGTTGTCTCATATTTGTGTAACATATGAGGTTTTTAGTGCATACGTTAGGTCAGTTAATAGTCTTGCATATTTATACATTCAAAGGCATTTGAAAGATGGTTGTCATTAAAGCACACTTCAGTTCAGTTTTGAGGTGCCCCTACCCAGGACATTGAGAACATGGTGGTCTGTTTTCACAGTGAGGTTTGACTGCTGGCTCCATGCCCTGTGTCAGTTAAACTTCTGTGTCTTCAGCCTAGCTATGCAGGAAATTAAGCATCTGTCTGTCTTTTTCTCTAAAGGAAAGAAGGCATCGGTGGATTTTACAAAGGAATTGCTCCCAATTTGATTAGAGTGACTCCAGCCTGCTGTATTACCTTTGTGGTATATGAAAATGTGTCACATTTTTTACTTAACCTTAGGGAAGAGAAAAAGTAAGCTAAAAGAAAAGTCCAGCACAGCTGCCCAAGGCACCACATGCTCCTGTGTGTTTGAAACATAAAACTCAGAAGAATACTACACAGCAACGTGACTCATAATCAAAATAGGTCTGTAATCATTAGAAGTCAGAAAACTGCTAAGTCTTCACAATGTCTTCCTGTTTTTTGCCTTCCCCTTGTGAACGGGACTTGGCTACCTCTGCCTGAACTGGCTGCCATCACTGCAACAGTAAAACTGACACCCAGTGGAGAGCTTCACACATTTCTCCATTTCATTGTTCAAGTAGAAGCTAATTTGCAGCATTTGCTAAGTGGATTAGATAAAATACTTCTTTTTCTGAACTCATTTGCCTGGATTAGCTTTAAAATTGACCTCGGTGCAATAGCAAGAAAATGACTTCTTATAAGAATGTCATCACTGTTTCATGGGTAAATTGAACTTTTAAGGATTTGCTGGAAAAGATGTTGCCCAGATCCAGACCATTTTAGAATTGGGAAATTTTGGTGAAACATTTAGTTTCAATTCAGTTGGAACACACTAGAGAAATTGAGAAGTTATGTACTCCTCTGAACTTGAGAAATATCTGACATCTGTTGCAATTCCACCACTGATTTTATTTCCAGAGGTTCTTCCATAATTTAAAATGTAATACTGGATCCTGTTATTTTTTGGCATGGGTACTTAGTGCCTTTTAAATTTATAAAGTCTGAACTACAATCCAGCTGTGTCAGCCCTTATTTAGCACATTTGTCTATAAATCCTATACTGGAGTTGCAAATAGATCACCTTAAGCAGATACCAGAATGACTGAATGTTGACAAACAGCGTGGAGCTGAGAAACTTTAATTTTGTGCTTCAGTTTTCAGATATATGGGTCCAGGCCCCAAATAAATGACTAATCTACATTGGTTATTCAAATTCAGGTTCTAATACAAATTTCATTAATGGCCATTACTGGTTTTACTTTTATGAGTCATTGTAAATACAAAGTTCTGCCCCAAAGGGTGCCAGAATAATGCTAATATTTTTATTTATCATAAAAATCTATCACTGCTACTGCACTACCATCTATTTGTTGTAAATAAAACATTGTGGTTTTTCAAAGCCATATTTAAATGGTTCTTTGAAAATAGGTATATTTTTTATATTGAAAATGGCATTGTTTTAAAAATAAAGGTGAAATGGTAAGTACCTAATTTAATATAGTTTCTTGTAATGTGTGCAGGAATACTTTATGAATTACATGTGATGTATTTTTTCATACCTCTGGATTATACTATAATTCATATGAAATCCTGATTATCAGTCACTCTATGGAAAGTCACTATATGTAGTTGATATCTCGAATTTTAGAATTAGTGTCATTATTTGAATGCCTCCTATGTATCCCAAACTAATAAAACATAATTTCTGTCCTTTAAGAGCATACAAGCTTACAAAATAAACAAGTAAATGTTAAATAACTATAGTTCACGAAGATTTCTACAAAGCTCTATAAGAGTTGTGAGAAAAGAACTCATTTCACTTCTCCAACAAATAGTTGCTGGGCTCCTGTCCTGTGCCAGGTGTGTTACCAAGCATCAAGGGGATAGAGGTAAAGAAGCCAGACAAGATTTCTGCCCTCAAGGAACTTTCATTTTAGTGTGAGTGACAGAAAACATACAAATATAAGCATAATGTAATTCCAGGCATTAAATACTATGAGAAAGCAGACTTGTGAATAGTATTGCTATGCTAGGTAAATGGTCAGGAAAGATCTTTCTGAGGAGGTAATATTTGAAACATTTTGACATAAATGAGGAAGAACCACAGTGAAATAGAGGAAACACTGAAAATACAAAGGCCCTGAGGTAGGAATTAACTTGACTAGAGGGGATACGTGGCCAGAGGAGATTGGATGAGTGGCCATTACAGTCTGGTGAGAAGAACACAGGTTAGCCAGCCAGGCTGGCCTTGGGCTTCAGCTTTCCCATTTTCTGCTTGATCTTAGGCAAATCACTACCTGTTTGCCTCAAGTTTTCTCATCCTGTAAAACAGTGTGTTGGATCAGTTGCCTGGTTGCAACTCCTGAGATGGGGATCCTTGGGCATGTAACATTTATTGAGGGAGTGCTCTTGGGAAAAACCTGTCATGGAGAAGTTTCCAGGGTCAGCCTCAGCCTGACTCTACAGTGTACTCTGCATATGGATGGGACCACCTAGGTTGTGCTGCCCAGAGGTGTGGGGCCGAGCCATTACTACCTGCAGTTGGGGAGGACCTGTCAGCTGAGAGCTGTCCTCTAAATAAGGTGGAGGTCTGAGCCGTTAGCAGCCAGCACCTGCTGCTGCTGCTGCTGGGTTGTGGGTGCAGCGGCCCTATAAAAGAAATCTGGGTCATCACCAGAATTTGCTACAAATCATTATATTAAAAGTATGTAGGGGACTTCCGGCCAAGATGGAGGCGTAGGCAGACACACTGTGCCTCTTCTCACAACCAAAATTAAGGACAACAAAGATTTAGAAACAAGAAAACAACCAGAACTCAGAAAATCGCACCGTTTGGAAGTCCAACAACGATTCATCCAGACTGGTAAGAGGGGTGGAGTTGCAGCAGGAAAAAGCAGAGGTGCGGACGGGCTCGCAGGCAGCAGCGGCTGGCAGCCCCCAGGTGCACAGGCGGCGACTAGCAGACCCCGGGCACGGGGTGGCAACTGTGCAGACCCAGTGAGGCCGCACAAGGCAGCTGGCTGACCGGGTGGTCCCACATTCCCGTGCAGATAATCCAGGCAAAGGGAAAGCGGTGGAAAGGAGTGGAATCTGAGAGTGAGTAAAGCAAGTGCCATTATCTCCTCTCGGACCCCGCCCCCACATACAGCGTCACTACCCAGCGACTGGGCTGTCCCGCCCTGGGGAACACCTGAGGCTCTGCCCCTCACTACGTAACAGCCGCGACTAGACAAAAACAAAAAACAAAAAAAAAAACAAATGAAAATGGCTCAAACCGGAGAACAAATCAAAGCCCCAGAGCCAATTTATCTAAGTGATGAAGAGATTGCCAACCTATCAGGTGCACAATTCAAAACCCTGGTGATCAGGATGCTTACAGAATTAGTTGATTTTGCTCACAAATTAGATGAAAAAATGAAGGCTACAATAAGTGAAATGAAGAAAGATGCATGGGGAACCAACAGAGATGGGAGGAAAACTGGGACTCAAATCAATGGAGTGGGCCAGAAGGAAGAAAGAAACAACCAAACAGAAAAGAAGGAAGAAACAAGAATTCAAAAAAATGAGGAGAGGCTTAGGAACCTCCAGGACATCTTGAAACGTCCCAACATCCAAATTATAGGGGTACCAGAAGGGGAAGAAGAAGAGCAACCAGTGGAAAACTTATTTGAACAAATAATAAAGGAGAACTTCCCCAATCTGGCAAAGGAAAGAGTCTTCCA